>JAHDVF020001438.1:0-52523 GCA_022606425.2 Lepidostoma basale | reverse complement strand
ATATATATATCATAATGGTTAAGGGGGTTAGGGGTTGTCAGAGGGATGAAAAAAACAAGTATTTTAAATAAATAAAAATTGTCCGTAAATTAATTTATTTTATAAAACCAAAAATATTAACTATCTAACTAACCATCACGCCGTCTCCACAAAGGGGTAGGCAGAAATAATGGACTGCCACACTTTTTTCCTGACATATTTCTCTCGCATCCTCAACATTCATGCATCGTGTGTCGATTTATCTGACTCCTCACGTGACTGACATTCAATATTTGATTCACGTTTTCCTCGGTCTTCCTCTATTCCTAGTTCCATTTACATCGTTAACTTATAATTTTTTTTACCATTCTTTCTTCATACATTCTTTCCACGTGTCCAAACCGTCTTAATGATTATTTCATATTTTGTTTATAACGTAAGTTTTATATTGGGTATGAAGAATGAAAAAGATGGGTTTTCAGCTTAGATCTGAAGTCTGTCGGATCATTGATGCATCTGAGGTGTGAAGGAAGATTGTTCCAAGCTGATGGACCGGCTACAGCAAACACTAGATCCCCGAAATTTGTACTAGGGCAACGCTTTGGCTCAACTAATCTTCCAATTGACGAGGAGTTCCCTGAGCCAAGTGTGGATTTCCTTGTATTTAGGCTGTTCGTTACACAGAGTTCGGATATATAATTTGGAACCATCCCATGTAGCGCTTTGTTGGACAACATCATGGAATTTTTTATTTTTGATACAGCAACACTAAACAAGGATGTTGTGCTTCACCTGAACCATTCTCGAAGGTTTTTAAGCCAGGATTTTCATCTTCTCCCAATAACCTTTCGTTTTCTGTTAATTTTATCTTGGATATTCAGTTGCAGCACTTTGTATTTATCTAATAATGAAAACAAATGTCTTTATATATTATTATATATTTAGTGTGCTTACACTTGTGTTTATCGTCGACCGGTTTCGGCATCTTCTGGTGTTCTTCAAGTGGTGGTCTTCAACCAGAAGATGGCAGCAAGCTGCCGAAACCGGTCGACGATAAACACAAGTGGAAGCACACTAAATATATAATATAATAATAAAGAAATTTCGTAGCAATTTTTTTTTGTTTTCATTCAAGAAACTTCAATTAAAAATATTGATTATTTGTATTTATCGTTTCTCATAATGCGTCCAAAGTATCACAGTTTCTTGCGCTTTGTGGTTTTGACAATTTATTTTTCTTTCTGCATCCGCTGCAGGACTTCCTCGTTCGTGACTCTCTCTATTAATGATAGTTTAAATATTCTAATATATATTCATAGGGCATACAGCTTTTTGGAGAGCCAAGTTTTCAGATAGTGACAGACTCGCATATATACTACAACCGCTTACGAAATCCACTGCGTACACCACCCATCTCGAAGACCACCTAAGAGATGGAGGGACAGCTGGTGTATCTTCCGAGAAGACATGATTTCTATGTCACAGATCATCAGATCTATTAAATAAAATAAGGAGTAGAAGATATTTAAATCATGAATTTAGCGCCATTTAAGAAAAATCTTACAGATAATCCTCTTTTTAACACAAGAAATATTATTCATAAGGAGAGTAAGAGATACGCAAATAAATAAATACAGGAGAGACAACATGACAGCGAGCCAATGAGAAGAGTCAGAGAAACGAGTCAAATACTCAAAAAGTATTACCGAGCAACTAGCAAACTGGATAGGCCATGACATTAGACATCCAGGACTTGCTTATAGCTATCGCAGGGGGAATGCTTGAGGGCAGAAATTGCAGAGGTCGCCTAAGAGACGCCTATACAGACCAGGTGATAGAATCTGTCAGCGAATACATTTATTTGGGTCACAAAATACAGCTTGGGCGAGATAACCAGACAGCAGACCTGAATAGAAGAGTCGGACTAAGCTGGGCAGCATTTAAAAATCTCGGTCACATTTTGAAAAATCCGAAAATACCCATCAACTTGAAAAGGAGAGTGTTCAATGCCTGTGTCCTGCCAGTGTTCACTTATGGTATCGAGACAGTCACAATATCACAAAAAGTGCCAACAAGCTAAGAGTCACTCAGAAAGCAATGGAGAGAGCCATGTTGGATATCAGTTTACGGGACAGACTCAGAAATGAGGACATAAGAGTCAGGACAAAGGTTTCCGATGTTATCAAGATGGCCGCAACCCTCAAGTGGCGATGGGCGGGACACGTCGCTCGCGATCCAGATGAAAAGTGGACAAGGCGACTGCTGTGCTGGTGGCCAAGGACGGCAAAGCGTGGAGTTGGGCGCCCACAGTTGCGTTGGCGCGACGATGTCCGGAGAAGTGCGGGAAGTGCCTGGATACGGAACGCTCGGAATAGAAGAGAATGGAAAATGCGAGAGGAGGCCTACGTCCAGGAGTGGACGGTCAATACAGGCTGAAGAAGAAGAAGAAGAAGATAGAAAACATGCTACAAAGAAATGAAGAGACTGGCTGAAGACAAGACTGAGTGGAGAAAACGAGTGAAGCTTGCTGCAGACCAATCCACAGGTTGTGACCGTGAAGACGTAGAACTTGACAACAAGATGACCAGCAATAGTTTAAAACGACGCCATCTAAGTACACGTGCATTATAAATTTATTACTCAATACCTTGAGAATAAAAAAATACAATGGTTAACATAATTGCATTTTTTAAATAGGCTGATTAGCAAAGCGGTTGCACTTGAGTGCAATCTGTTGCAGTCATAGTGCATATCTCAACGAACTAATAGAAAAACCAACGTTATCATTATCATGAAGTTAAAATTTATACAAAATTGAACTTAAATGAATTTCTTTGAATAAAAAAAGTCTGAAAAAAGCTTGAATGGTGAAAATCTGGAGAAAAAGTGGATGAGTTTGTATATTTAAGTTGTAGGCTTAAAAAGTATTTATTGTTTATAATGAAATTAATAATAAAAATAATAAAAAATCTTTCTAAAGCATAGTGGATTTTAACTGAATATACATTTTTTTTTCATTTTCATTATTTACCATGAACTTCTACCATGAAATTTCAAATGTCAAAATATTTTATTTATTCGTACCTCAACATTCATACATCGCGTGCATGACACGACGTATGAATGTTGAGGAAACGAGAGAAATATGCCAGGAAAGAAAAGTGTGGCAGTCCATTCTTTCTGCCTACTCCTTCGGGGAGACGGCATGATGGTTAGTTAGTTAGTTTTTATTTATTTACTGTTTCTTAAACAATGATGTAAAATTCCATATTTAATAATTAATACGAATGAAAACGCCTGTTTTATACAAGTTTAAGTGAGTGCCATGTTTTGCCTGTTAAAGGCATTATCAAACATTTCATAATCCCTCAGACAAGCAAAACTCGTCATTTACATAAAATATAATAAAACTTCTATAAAACGACGATTTCATTCGTATTAATTATGTTTAGAAATGTGGAGAGGGAGATTGAAAGAAGGGTTGGGGCAGGCAATAAAGTGATTGGTTTCAAATTCCAACTAAGAAGTAAAAGCGGAGCGAATCTAAGTGTTGTGAACAAAATAAAGAAAGGGTCGTTAAGATGGTTTGGATATATGAAAAGAATTGATTAAAACGGAATGATGAAGAAAGTATGTATTAACTATGTGAACGGAACAAAAAATAGAGGAAGGCCGAAGATGACAAGCCCTCGCCACTGGTAGCAAAATTATGTTTTTCTTAAAGTACCTATAAATTAACTCAATTATCGGCTGTTGATTAACAGGTCTGAGATTCATCAAAACAAATAACAAATTCACGATCAACATCTATTACGTACGACATAAAGATTTTCCCAGCCGAACTGGTTTTCGAGCTAAATTTAGCGAACCGGTTACGCGTGCATCCAACCGGTTACAGTTGCATTAATATGCAATTGCGACTCTTTGATCTCACGTGGACAATTGAATTAAATTAAAGTATACTTCAAACGTTTAACTATGCAGTTTTAACCATTATTGACATAATCCATTGTTTTGGCGGAAACACTTTGATATTTAATATATTATTTTTGATATTAAGACAGTGTTTTTAATTTAACAGTGAATACCTAACGTTATTGAGATGGTTATTAAGATGATTTGGACGCAGGGACATAATGAATGAAGAAATAATGATAATGAAAGTATAATTATTATAACGATAAAAGTCTTTTATATTGGTGAAATTACGTTCAGAAGATTACTCTTTGAGAGTATCTTGTCTTCCTAATGTCGAACCATCTCTCATGCGTTCCTGGTATTTGTATGGACCCTTATGTATGGAAGTGAAGCATGGGACTGGCATAAGAAGGATGAAAGTAAGAATAAAGCAGTAGAAATGAGATCTCTAAGACGAATGTGTGCTAAATCTGTATATGATAGAGTGTCAAATGCAAGTATTAGAAGTGAATGCGGCGCGAATGAAAGTGTTATGAACAAAATAATGAAAGGGTCGTTAAGATGGTTTGGACACGTGGAAAGAATATGTAAACGTATATTATGTAAACGACGTGCACGGAGCTAGAAAAGAGGAAGGCCGAGGAAAACGTGGCACGATCAAATCAAATATTGAATGTCGGTCACGTGAGGAGTCGGAGAAATCGACGTGCGTGCATGAAAAGATGTATGAATGTACAGGAAGCGTGAGAAGTATGTCAGGACAGAATAGTGTGGCGGTCTATTCTTTCTGCCTAACCCTCCGGATAGACGGCGTGGTGGTTAGTTAGTTAGTTAGTTTTATTATATTTTACCTGAACTCAATAGATGCTTTAAACATTCATTTTGTTTGCAATATCTGTTGAGATAATATTCTGATTTGATTTGATTTGATTTACACTTTCAGATCGTGACGTAATAAATAATTATAATAATATATTTTGTTTATATGTTATTTTTAATTTATATGCCAAAATTAATTCTGTGGCGTTTCGGTAATGAGGTATATGCGTTTCAGTAATGTGGGCCATTAAGATGGTTTGGACACATGGAATGAATGTATGAAGAATGATAAAGAATGTAATGTTTTTGTTAACGGAAGGAAGATTAAGGAAAACGTGGCACGATCAAAACAATCAAATATGAAATGTCACGCGAAGAGTCGGAGATTTTTTTTTTATATCTTGAAAAAATCGAGAAAAAAGTAAGGTTGACTATTATTTTTGCATACCCCTTCAGAGGTACGGGGCGATGGTTAGTAAGTTAGTTATTTAATCAATAAAAAAGTCTGTTAAAAATATTTTTGTAAAACTAAATTTAAAAAAAATCGTCTTGGAACAAAAAACGCACTCTGTATTTTACGAAAGCGACTTATTTAGCATTGCTAGAGCAAGGTGAAACATGTCACTCCTATAAACTATAGTAAAATTTATAGAAAAATCACGTTTTCATCAATTATTAATAGATATCATAAAATGGAGTTTGTGATATGCTAACATTGCTAGAGCAAGGTGAAACATGTCACTCCTATAAACTATAATAAAATTTATAGAAAAATCACGTTTTCATCAATTATTAATACATATCATAAAATGGAGTTTGACATTGTTCAAGAAACAATATACGAGTATACGTGCTTTTTGGCAATTTAACAAAATCGTGACAAGATGAATGGATGTTGAAGACTACATAAAATCATTTTAAGATAAATGAATTTGGCGTGATGGTTGCTTAAGGCCGTGCCACACTGTTTGAAACAAGCTTTCCACGGGGGTGACCTTGGTGGAGAGCTGTGGAGCCCACGGTTGGTGTAGCGTCCACATACTGTTTTAAACAAGCTCTCCACAGGGGTCACCTTTGTGGAGCGATGTGGAGCCCACGGTTGGTGTGGCGTCCACACTATTTAAAACAAGGCTCCCACCTCAGTGTGTTGTCGACTAGGTCCCAAAGACAGGGCATGTCCCTATACAGTTCAATAAATTCACTGATCACTTCTTTTTCTCGCGTAGACACCATTTTCGTTCATACATTCGCACTCCACCGATCCCGCCATGCCCGCTATGTAACTGACCTTGACTGGTAGAATGCGTGTTTACAACTGTGCGCGTCCGTCCACAAATTTTGGTTTCAAACATGTGTCCACACAGTTTTAAACCGCCGGTGGAGACCGATGTGGAGAGCTTGTTTAAAACAGTGTGGCACGGCTTTTAGTCAACAAAAAAATAAGGAAAACTGTATGCTAGGCTCCCAAAGTGTGGGTCGTTTAGTATTTAGTTTCACATTTTTAAATAAATTATTTTTTATTGCAGATTATCCAAAATGGCGAAACTTCTGTTGACTATTGTAGTGCTGGTCGTTCTCCAAGGGCTAGTGATCTCCTCAACAGAAGCCAGGTGCATTAGAGAAGTGTTCTCAAAGGTGAAAGAAAAGGGAGAAAGAGCCATTTCAATCTTAACAACTCCTGTTCAAAAGGTCGTCATAGGAAATCTACTAGAAAGCTGTAAGTTTAAGCAAATTTATAAAACGCATTTAAAAAAAAGTTATTAACACTCTGTATGCGGGTGTTATATAACACTAGCAATCTGGAGACTTTTACCAATATGTATAAGTGAAATTTTACTTTGACTTTTAAAACATTTTTGTTATTAAAACATTTAATGCTGGTATTATGTAACACTAGAAATCTGGATACTTACACCAATATGTAAAAGTGAAAATTTACTTAGACTATAAAAATCGAGATATTAACACATTGCATACGGGTGTTATGTAACACTAGAAATCTAGAGACTTTTACCAATGTGTATAAGTGAAAATTTAATTAGACTATAAAAAATAAGGGAGTTTTTTACTATAAAAAAATCAAGTTATTAACACACGGTAAACGGGTCTTATATAACACTAGAAATCTGGAACATTTTACTAATATGTATAAGTGAAATTTTACAGTTTCATTTTATTTCACATCTTTATTTTTACGCATAATCATTTTCAATAATACATAAAGTATACGAAATCATATCTTTTTCGAGTGTTTTAAAAAAAGAACTTTACTTAAAATTTAATCAGATTAAAAATCTAGTTTTTATAAGTGATCTAAAATATTTGTCACAAAAACGTATTTTAACAATTGTTGTACCCTTTTTTTAAATACAGGTGACTCTTTGAAGAAGGTCTTGGGTGTTACGTACGAGAAGCTGAACGAGAGGAAAGAAGCTGTGACAAATGCTGAGATTCAGCTCGACATTTGGTACGGAAACCAAAAGGTAATACAGACAAAAAAAAATCTATTTGTTGTGTCAAACAATGTTTTTTTTTTCAAAATGAATCCTTCAATTCAAGATTTTTTAATATATAGTCAAATAGAATACGAGTATAGGACCCTTATGTACGGAAGTGAAGCATGAAACTGGCAAAAGAAGAATTAAAGTAGAAATGAGATCTTTGATGAATGTTTCGAAAATCTGTGTATGATAGAGTGTCGAATGAAAATTTAAGAAGTGAATGCAGTACGAATGAAGAAAGATTGGTAGAGAAAGTATGTATACGACGGAACTAGACATTTATTTAATTATTTAAATTTATTTTACATTTATTTATTTAGTTATAAAAAAATTACACGAACATTTTACAACTTATAAAACAACATTTTATAAACAATTAATGATATAAAAATCGCAAAGGAAAAAAACAACACAAACATGAAATATGGGTACTTAGAACATATTGAAAGCATTTTCGACGAAATATCGCGAGAGAACTGACTTCTCTTCCCTTTTTTTAATCCTCTATAAAAAACACCTTTCTGTGTACTTTCAAGTCTGGGTCTCCGGAGTCGGAATCTATCGAAGAAATAGAGGAACACCGATGAAAACCGATGAATTTAATGTTGTCTTCGCGAGGAGTCACGATACGGTGGAGAAATCGACGTGCGTGCACGATACGATAATTGGTTGTTAAGGAATCGAAAGAAGTATATCATGAATGAATCGTGTGGCGGTCCATTATGGCATGTTAGTAAGATAGTAATATGAAATATGTGAATCTTCAAAGCGAAATTATTCAATATATCGTGATTGCTCTCCCTACTGGCATTACCAGAGGCAGGTTGGTTATGCATCTGACGCTTTAATAATAGATTTCGTTCATTTCAGACGACCTATGATATTAATGACGCAGCCGGTCGATCGAGGGCTGCCAAGGGACTTCAAAAGAATCTCCCGGTGGCCATCTTCCTTCACGGGTTCCTCTCCAGCTCTGACAGTGAGGCAGCCCTGGAGGTCACGCGCGCCCTCTCCTCGCGTGGGGGCCTCAACGTGCTGGCTGTGGACGCCAGCGACTTCATAGACAAATACTACGTCAGGTCTAGCACCTGCGTCAGGTTCATAGGAGAAGATCTGGCCCAACTCTTCTTGGAGTTCATCAGAAGTGAGTAGAATTTTTTTAAATTACAGTGTAACCTGGATAATTAGCATTCCAAGGGACCAGGCCTACGATGGTCAATTAACCAGGTTTTGTTACCACATAAACAGGAGGAATATCCAATACATTGACAAAGACTGTCCATACCAATTGCAAAACAAAAATTAAGGTTGACAATGAACTGTTTAGGGAAATTCCTGCAAGCAATGGTATAAGACAGGGAGATAGTTTGAGCCCCTTTCTGTTCAATCTTATTATGGACGAAATCATAGAAGAGGTAGCTGGCTTGGGACTAGGTTATAAAATGGGCAGTAAAACTGTGAACGTCATTTGCTATGCAGACGATGCCGCATTAATAGCAGAGTCTGAAGATGACCTGCAAAGAATGTTGTACAAATTCCACACAGTATCACAAAGGCTAAATATGGCAGTATCAGTCAACAAAACAAAAAGTCTCACTATATCTAGGCAACCTACAAGATGTAAGCTGTTGATAATATACCTGTGGAGCAAGTAATGAGTTTCAGATATTTGGGAGTAGAGATCTGCAGCCAAAATGAGAATAAGTCAGTAAAGCCTCTGCCGTGTCAGGATGCCTGAAGAATCTGGTCTGGAAGAACAAGCACATGCGTATCGACAGCAATATCAGAATTTATAAACATGCGTGCGACCTATCATGACGTACGCTGTAGAGACGCGGGCTGATACTGTGCGAACCATGGGACTACTAAGAACATTGGAGATGAAGGTCCTAAGATCAATTACTGGAAAAACTCTCCGAGATAAGAAAATGGAAGAGATGGAAGGACAGCTGGATCTCATCATCCTACGAGACATGATTTCTGTGCCACAGATCGTCAGATCTATTAAAAGAAGAACAAGTAGAAGAAGTCCAGATTGTGCTTTGATTTCTTAACCTGTTTTTGTAACCACATAAACAAAAAGCAATAAAAACAATTCACGGATTGATGCATAAAACAATAAATAAAAATTTAATAAAATATTAAATAAGTAAATTGTAATTGTACATACGTGCATACACATACAAAAAATAAATTCAATTATTGTGGCTTGAAAAAATCAGTTATATGGGTCTGTTCGTTAAACATAATACACAACTCTTCGCGAGATTTATCGGCGTCAAATTCTTGGATTAGTTTTAGTTTGAAGCTCAAATCAAGGCCGTTATTTTTACGTTTGTGAAACATTGCGATCTAAAATGAACCACCTTCGATGAGTACAGAACAGATAATAAGGAGTTTCGCAAACTCTTATTTTATTTTGGTAACACATTTGAAGTCTAACTTTATTAATTAATACGAATGTCTGTTTTATAGAAAACTTATTATAATTTAAAGGATTGACATGTTTTGCCTGTTAATAAAACTTCTAGAAAACAGACGTTTTCATTCGTATTAATTATTTAATACGGAGTTTTACATCAATGTCCAAGAAAATATATCTAATTAAATTCTTTATCAAGTATTTAAATAGTAGATTTTGGGTATAAAGCTCAAATCTTCTTCTTCTTCTTCCGGTGCCATGTCAGGTCCCCCAATATTGCCGATCACTGCAGGCATCTCTGTCCTGTGACACTTATAACAGACCTTTCCAAAATTTATTTCTCGACAACAGCTCTCTATTGGATCTGGCTCTCTGTAGTACGTCTGCATTACTGACCCTATCGGTCCAAGCACAAATAACAGCAGAAATGAATATTTTTTTTCTAAACAAATCGAGTTTCTTGTGTCCTAGTAACTTTAGGCAAACAAAATGTTTTGAAGTTTCCCGCAATGTGTTAATATGATTGTATTTCTTCCAGTTGGAATCCCGGGCAAGAATATTCACGTGATTGGGCACAGTCTCGGATCTCACATAGCCGGTTTCGCAGGGAAACAGTTCCACAATCTAACTGGCTCCAAGCTAGGCCGCATCACAGGGCTGGATCCCGCTGGACCGTGTTTCTTCGGAGAGCAAGCTGATCTTCGACTCAAATCTTCGGATGCTGACTTCGTTGATGTCATTCACACCGATGCTGGAATCCTCGGGATAGTAGAAGCTATCGGTGAGTACAAAAAATATGTAAAAAAAAAACATATATATTATTCTTCTTCTTTCGGTGCCGTGTCAGGTCCCCCCAATGTTGGCGATCACTACAGCAAAGGTATCTCTATCCTGCGCCATTTGGAACAGGTTCTGAACTCTTGTTATTCCTGTCCACTCTTTGATGTTCTGCAACCAAGACAGCTGCCTTTTACCAACTCCCCGACGTCCCTCCACTTTACCCATTAATATCAGTTGAAGGAGGTGGTATTTTTCTCCCCTTAACACATGACCCAAATCCTTTCTAATTTTCACACTTCTCTAAATTTCAACACCTCTCTATTGGCTCTGGCTCTCTGCAGTACGTCTGCAATACTATCGGACCCTATTGGTCCACGGTAAACAGAGCATTCCACGGTATATCGATATATCGAACGCTTCCAACCGGTTCTTTGCATTGACTTGTCCAAGGTCTTCGTTGAGGTATTCTGGATATCCATCGGATACTGCCCTATCTGACCATATGTCCAGCCCATTGACATTACAATTTAGGTGTTCATTCCATGATATCAGCAACTTTAGTTCGGCATCTAATTTCTTCATTTCTTATATAATATTATCTCGAAGACTAATGCTGAGCATTTGCGTCTCCATAGATCGTTGTGTGCTTTTTGATTTGTGGAAAAATCTTGCAAAAAAAAAGTTTATATTATAATGTTTTTGTTTTAGGTCACGTTGACTTCTATCCGAACGGTGGAGAGAAGCAACCAGGATGCGCCGTCACGCCTTGCAGCCACAGCATCGCCTGGAGGCTGTTCAGCGAATCCATCGTCTCCCCTTCCACCTTTCAGGCAGTCAGATGCCCCAACTGGGACGACTTCCGCCACGGATCCTGCTCCAAGGGAGACGTGGTCCAGATGGGGTATGGGGCCACGCCCAAGTCAACTGGAACATACTATCTGAGAACGTCCGGTGATACGCCGTACGGTATTGGCTTTGAAGGAACCAAAACAGATTCGAAAAGAGCCATCATCAAATCGGCCATAAATCATATTTTTAAACGTATCTAAACTGACTTTAAATCACACATATATATCAGGGTTAAATGCGGTGATTATTCATATACTCGTACAGTCGAAACTGGATATAAGAGAGGTCTTTCTTATACCAATGCTTTCTTTACAGAGGTCTACAAACATAACCAGGCTTCCTATTCCTATTATGTGTAGACTAATATGTACATATCTTCTTCTTCTTTAACAACCGTTGTCGTCCACTGTTGGACACAGGCCTCCCCCATACTTCTCCATGTATGACATGTTATACGGGGGGTGGTTGGCATTACAACGCCACGCTTGCCAGACGGGTTGGCGAGGTGTCCTTCCACGTTAGCCTATGCATCAATATTATCCACCGAGGTTATTCACACTCGATCTCTAACATTTCGCATAGTTTCCAGGGGAGACCAAAGTCGAGGAGGTGTGGATAGGTACTTGGGATCAGACCAATCCTCCAGCGTAGCATACAAAAGGATAAAAAAAACGTAAGCTACCAGTTAAGTCTTTTTTGCTCATTTTAAATGCAAATTCTTGAGCTTTTCCGGAACGTTTTTGATCAGTGTCTGCTTGATTCAATCAACAAGACACCTCTCAACTACCAAAAACTCAAACTTACGCTTACGTGTCATCCTGCTATGATCCTCAGCATACTCGGATTTGAAAGCTTATCAGCAATAAGCAGACCCGGATGATTAATGTTATGGCCTATCCAGTTTGCTAGTTGTTGGGCAATCTTTTTGAGCATTTGACTCGTGTCTCTGGTCCCGTTTCACATGTCCATTAACTTGTAATTAATATCCGATTAAGATAGGTAGCCAATCTATCGCCATTTTATTGTCACGTGAATTCTACACCGGACCAAAGACAGTGTGACAATCACACTGCCATCGCTGGGAATCGAATTCGGGACATTCGGTATAAGAGTCAGAGCTCTTCCCACTCTTCCACGAAGGTCAACTTCTGGATATGTCAAATAAGCTATGAATTGATATTTAATATTGTGATAGATACTATAATATTATTTTAATTTTGTTGAATTGCCCTTAACATCTTTACAGTGCGAGCCAGATCGATGTAAAGGGTATAGCTATCATTCATATTGATTCTCGTGATATGTGATAGGTAGCTAATATATCGCCATTTTATTGTCACGTGAATTCTACACCAGACCAAAGACAGTGTGACAATCACACTGCCATCGCCGGGAATCGAACTCGGGACCTACGGTATGGAAGTCAGAGCTCTTCCCACTCTTCCACGAAAGTCAACTTCTGGATATGTCAAAGAAGCTATGAATTGATATTTAATATTGTGATAGATACTACAATATTATTTTAATTTTATTGAATTGCCCTTAACATCTTTACAGTGCGAGCCAGATCGATGTAAAGGGTATAGCTATCATTCATATTGATTCTCGTGATACGTGATAGGTAGCTAATATATCGCTATTTAATTGGCACGTGAATTCTAAACCAGACCAAAGACAGTGTGACAATTACACTGCCATCGCCGGGAATCGAACCCGGAACCTTCGGTGTTGCGGTCAAAACACTTACCACTCGGCCACGAAGGTCGTCATATATTGTGTATATGAAAGATATTACAAATTTAAAAGGATTCTATTTTTAAGATGGTTGTCTATATTGAATGTATAATATATAAAGTATAATATTTTCTCTTTTAAATATTAAATATTAGTTTTATGTAAATTTAATACTATAAACAAAGTGATATTATTCTAGTTATGAAATAATTAAAAAATCAAAAATCTACATATGTTTTAAATTTTAAATTAAAGCAATTTGTGGTAAGATATGTATTTCTAATTTTAGATTAAATTAAAAAACTTTTTTTTCACTTTTGTAAAAATTAATATAAAGTGAAAAAAAAAACACAATTTCATTGATAGAAACAATTTGTATGAGAAATCTTATATTGTTCTGACGAAGCTTGGGTACAAGCGAGATAAGTTAGCTTCAAATATAATTATAATACTATTCTGTAGTAGTTAATATTGTAAAGTTTTGGTAATAAGCCAATACTTCAAGAATCAATTGTATCTCAATAGAGCCGAAGATGCAAATTGGAAACAGAATATGGTTGATCAAGGTGTTTACAGGACTTATGACCTGTCATTGGTTGGGTTAAGCGCACGCTTTATGTAATACAACATTCCCCATTCTACCTTATTTTTCTTATGACCACCATGTCTGACAAATTTTTGGAAGTTGTATATATCGCACGTTGAAAACAAAAGTGACACTATACAAAAATCTCAATTTTTCAGTACGGTCATTTAAAGTTTTGCCTGCTTATTAACCTAATTAAAATCAACTAGATTCTGATAGAATAATATCTAAACTAATATATAAAACAACAACATTAGATATATTTCTACTCACAGTCAAGTTATTGACCTCACAAATACTTTAAATGACCGTACTGAAAAATTTAGATTTTTGTATAGTGTCACTTTTGTTTTCAACGTGCGATATGTTAATCTCCAACACCACCCTTTACATGGTAATATATTCAATCTACGCACTAACGCCATCTATGAAGATTGTATTTTAAGCCAATACATGATGGTTTGACATATCGCACGCTTAATAGAACACTAGCTTAACTCAAAAAAGCAAGTTTTGTTCAATCTGACATGTTTTAACAAAAACAGTCTAAAAACACGTACGAATGAAAAAGATCGATATAGTGTAATAGAGGTTAATTGGCGGAATTTTGACTTAATTTTAACGCGAAACGATGGATAGCGTTAACACAAGCTTCTGTCTAATGTTAACTTAATTATGACCTAAACCATAATCGGTCAGTTTACTATTAAGCGTGCGATATTTAAAAATCGATTCACACACTTTGTATAAAAACCACTTTACTATGAGTAAGTAGCGCCAACCGGTTTCACTCTGTAACGAGCTTCCTCAGAAAACTGTTTATACTATTTTTAATTATAGAAATACGCATGAATTCTTTTTATATCTTCTTCTTCTTCTTCCTTGTTGTAGACCTATGCGGTCTGTTCTCCAGAGTGTTGCTCCTCCTGTGAGGTAGACTCCCAGCTGTCCTTCCATCTTTTAGGAGGTCTTCCACAAGGACGAGTCCCATGAGGCCGATTTTGCAATGCAATATAGGGGAGTCCGGTGGTGTCCATTCTTTAAACATGACCGTATCAGTCCCTTATTCGCTGTCTGCTCCATCTTATAATATCATCAACCTCACATATCTCTCTTATTCTGGTGTTCCTCAAGCGATCTTTAAGTGTCTTGCCTGCTATCGTCCTCAGTGTTTTCATCTCGGAAGTCCTCAAAACTTGTTTGGTCCTTACTGTGTTTGCCCTTGCTTCGACGCCATATGTTATTATTGGTCTTAGGCATGCTTTATAGATTCTCATCTTACTCTTAATGGCCATGTCTTTGTTTTTCCATATTATGGATTTGAGAGCGCCAGAGATTGCACACTTAATATATCTAATAATTTTAAAACTAAGTTTAGTAACTGATTCTTTAACTAACCATTGTGCCGTTTCTCCGTTTGGATAGGCAGATGTTATGAACAGTTTAGCGTCTAGAGGCTAAAATGTTTATTATATAATGTAAATAGTTATTTTTAACTGTAAATAAAGTAGAAACAAAGGAGTTTTATGTGATCTTATACTTTGCGAAATAAAGTTTCAGATAAAATCATTTATTATCATTTGTTATCAATTGTTAGAAAAATCGTTTATCAATAGATTTAAAAGAGATTTTTTATGGAGACTTTTTAGAGATTTTTTAAATAAAATATATATTATAAGACGGATAAAAAAATTGCTTTTGAAAAAAAAAATTAAATCAATTAATACGAATGCAAACGTCTGTTTTCTAGAAGTTTCATGATATTTTGTGTGAATTTACATATTTAAGCAGTGTTTTAAATTAAATAGTAAAATATTTATGGCTAGTTTATCTTTTATAAATCATAAATAAAAACGAAATAAACGCTAATCACTAATTATCACTTGAAAAATGTTAGAAAAATATTTATTAAAAAATATAATCCCTTATGACGTCATAAAGCAGTATTATATATTATTAAGAATATTGCTATATTTGTGTGTATGTAAACATACTCGTATATTATATTAATTTATACTTTTGATATTTTCTATAAGTGTTCCATAATTATAAAATATTTATATTTAAAAATATTACGGCATGTCTTCTTTGTTACAGATTATATATAAACTGTGTTAAATATATTGTAATATGTTACTTAAGATGAAATTATATTTAAATAAATAAATTTATAAAAAATATATCTTTTACTTTTTTATTGTTTCTTAAACAATGGTGTAAAACTCCATATTAAATAATTAATACGAATGCAAACGTCAGTTTTCTAGAAGATTTATTATATTTTATGAGAATGACAAGTTTCGCCCTTCTAAGGTATTATCAAATGTGACGAAACTTCAACTCGTTGCAGTGCACTCAACCTATTGAAACAATTATAAAATCAATAAGCAAAACGAAAACCCTAATTTAACTTTAATCAATGAACCAACTAACATTTATTCATCCCCACTCTTTAATATAGTTCCGATTTATAATTAGATTCAAAGAACACTTGATTCTGCACTGTATTAATTTCACATTTCAGAAGCAGAAGAGAAGAATACATCAATTGAGTCTACGCACGCAGGATGGCGATTTTATTTTATATATAATACTTAGAATCATTAGTCACCTTGAAATATGTTAAATCAATTGTAAACAATTTGTAAGAAGATGTTTTTCTTAGAAACACTTTATTTCGTCCTACCTCAAATAACTTATTTTTGATTTATATAATATCATTTAGTATCCCCTTACTATGTAATCATTGTCATAAAAATTCTTAACGAGTTCCAAAAAACACTTAATTACCCAACTACCCAAATATTTTTTTGTTAAAAATTTGTAAAGTCACATCAGTTTTCGATAATTACCATATTCTGCTCCATTTACTAGTGTATATAAACTGCAACGAGTTGAAGTTTCGTCACATTTGATAATGCCTTAGAAACGCGAAACATGTCATTCCCATAAAATATAATAAAACTTCTAGAAAACTGACGTTTTCATTCGTATTAATTATTATGGAGGAGAGTTTGTAAGTGGATGAGGAGGAATTAGCAGAACAACAGTCTTCTAACGCAATAAGAGAAATGCTGAAAGCATGGGAAACTGTTGCATCATACATTGAGAAGCATCACCCTAATAAGGAGATGGCTATGCGTTCTACACATTTATTAGTTTAATAATAATGCTGTGTCACATTTTTACCAAATTTTAAGCCGTAGGCTAAAAAAAGACTACATAGCTTTTAGTAAAAAAAAAAGAATAAATTATTTGTCACAAATTCATAAATAATAAACAAATCATTTAAATTTTTTTATCGTTTTTTTGTAAATTAAAATCGCATTCCGGGTTGTATCGCTCCTTAACAATTTATAAGTATTTAATTAATTTTAATAAACGTTGAAAAAAAATATGTAAGCGAAGCCTGGAACTGGCAAAAGAAAGATGAAAGTAGAATAAATGCAGTAGAAATGATATCTCTTATACGAATGTGTGGATATTCTGTGTATGATAGAAAATATATGAAGTGAATTGTTGACACATGGAAAGAATGGTAAAAAAGTATATGTCAAAAATGTAAACGGAACTAGAAACAGAGGAAGACCGAAACGTGGCACGATCAAATAAATCAAATATTGAATGTCGGTCACGTGAGGCGAAATCGACGCGCGTGCATGACACGATGTATGAATGTTGAGGAAGCGAGAGAAATATATCGGAAAAGAAAAGTGAAAAAGCAGTCCATTCTTTCTGCCTATCGGTGAGACGGTGTGATGGTAAGTTAGTTAGTTTGAAAAAAAATAGGGAAATTTTCGGCATGGTACGCATTATCGTATTTTAAATAGATTTATATGTGAAAAATTGTTTCACATAACAAGTAAGCTTCTTGAACGAATTAATCTCGTTATGAGAGGTTCCATTACTTTAAACATTTATTTTGAAATGTGTAGTGATTACACAATACCGTAATGCGCGGACTTTTATTTTAGGATAGTAACAGTAAGGTTAAAAAGTCTATCTTCACATAATGTTGAAAAAAGTACTTATTTTTATAGTTCTACAAATAATGCAATGCATATAGTATTCAACAAAGATGCAACTTATCTCGATCAGTACGAAATCATCTTCTTTAACTATAAAAAATGAAGGTTGCATAACGCACTATAGCGTGCTCGGTTGCATGGTTGCATGTCAAGAAGATTATTAAATTATTTGCTAGAGTCTAAAATAGTTTGACAGTGGCGCTTATATTTTCTTCATTTATTTTTTTCTTTCCAAAAAAAGTCATCACTTTAAATAGAAATATATCCATTGAATCCATTTAAATCTAATCTTCATAGATGGCGAATTGAAACTGACATGTGAATTGTGGTGTTGGATATTAACATATATACAACTTCTAAAAATTTGTCCGACATGGTGGTCATAAGAAAGGTGGAATGGGGAATGTTGTAATTACATAAAGCGTGCGCTTAACCCAACCAATGACAGGTCATAAGTCCTGTAAATACCTAGATCACCATATTCAGTTTCCAGTTTGCATCTTCGTCTCTATTGAGATAAAATTAATCCTTGGAAAGATTATTAATGTTTATTTACTAAACAGACATTACAAACAGAATAAATGTTTAAGGAATCTATAGAGTACAAGTGAAATATATAATATATACAAAACAATGTCGTGTTATTTACAACATTAATAACTTAAGAACAGCTGGACCGATTTTGATGATCTTTGAATTGTTGGATTTGTCTCCGTCCCGAATAGCACAATAAAATATTAAAAAATGCACCCGAGTGCATCTCATCCTGCAAATATAATAGTTTAACAGAGTGTAACAATGCTACGATAATTATTTCGATTCGTTTCAATAAAGCAAATCCCTTGCTGCCATGTGAATTACATTCATATCAATGTAATTCAAATACTTTTCATTTTGATCTTTGCACATTTATTTAGCTAAACTTATTTTGAGTATATATGAAACGAAAGGAAGAGAGAAGAATGGTTAAAATGTTGTATGCAAGCAGGGTGAGTGGTAAGAGAAGCCGTGGAAGACCAAGGAAAGTATGGCATGATCAAATTAATCAAATAACCTACTAAAAGGCGGCCACATTTAAAGTCGGAAAAATCGGCGAGCGTGCATGTTACGACAGAGGAAGCTAGAGAGATATGTCAGGACAGAGCAGTATAGCAGTCCTATCAGCATACCCCTCCGGGAAAACTGCGTGATGGTTAGTTAGCAATTATCAATTAAGTTAGTTATCAATAAATAGATAGTTAATTCCTAAAACAATACGATCAAAAACTAATAAAATATCCATTTTCAAATCTCTTAATGATTGTAATGTAGACAGAAGAATATCGCCAGAGGCCAAATGAAGAATTGACAAAAATTCACTTGTTATGTATCACTGAAACATTGTGTTTGCGCGTTTCATAGATTTACCATGAAGAATTTTTGTCAGGCGGAGAATTCAAGTACTGTTCTATCATAATGAAAATACAACTTATGTTTTCATACAACAAAAAGATAATGTTTTTGGGCTAACAGGATGGTTCGAAACTAATTATAAGCTATGAAGAAAACAAATTACATAAAAAAAATATTGTAAAACATATGTTGTTAGCTAAACAAGGCAATCTCTGGCGCTCTAAAATCCACAATATGGAAAAACGATTAATTTTTGAAAAAGAAGAAATCATGACAGTCTACAACATTAGCGTGAATGATGACAATTTGGGGCAAGTTAATAAGTTCGTGTATTTTTGTAGTATGTTTACAAAAAGATGGGCGACTGGAGAGGGATATTGAAAGAAGGGTTGGGGCAGGCAACAAAGTGAATGGTGCACTTAAAGTTGTCATCGCAAACAAAAATCTATCCAAAAAAGCTAAAATGGCAGTGCACAATTGTTCCGACCCTTATGTATAGAAGCCAAGTTTGGGACTGGCAAACAAAGGATGAAAGTAGAACAAATGCAGTAGAATTGAGATCTCTCAGACGAATGTGTGGATACTCTGAGTACGATAGTGTCGAATGAAAATATAAGAAGTGAATGCGGTGCGAATAATGATGTTTTGAACAAAATATTGAAAGGCTCCTTAAGATGGTTTGGACACATGCGAAGAATCAAGGAAGGATGGTAAAAAAATATATGCTAACGAAGTAAATGGAATTAGAAATAGAGGAAAACGTGGCACGATCAAATAAATCAAATTTTGAATGTCGGCCATGTGAGGAGTCAGAGAAATCGACGCGCGTGCATGACACGATGTATGAATGTTGAGGAAGCAAGAGAAATATGTCAGGAAAGAAAAGTGTGGCAGTCCATTCTTTCTGCCTATCCCTTCGAGGAGACGGCGTGATGGTTAGTTAGTTAGTTATTAAATTGAAGAAGTAAAGTTGAAAGCACTTGCTATACATTTCGCATATTCGGTAAACTGCCGCACTTTGAGCGTAGTTGGTCCGATAAGCAGGAAGGTGGAATATTTGGTTCGCAGTGTGTCTTGTGCGAAGCATTCAGTAATAATTTTCTAATAAGTTCGGAGTTGTCTATTTTGAAGTGAATGCTTTTGTGAAGCAACATCATATCGTTAATTGTTCACCTATTTTCGAGAGAATCTCCCCGAAAGGGTAGGCAGAAAGAATGGATTGTCACACTTTTACTGATGCGGCACTCCATCCTTCTCTTTTCGCCCCGCGGGAGACGCGGTGTGATGGGTTGCGAGCCTAATCGCCACCAATAGGCATCTCCCGCGCACACTTCGATCGTCCAACACCCACAAAATAAATCTAAAACAAATAATATAAAATACAATGATATAAAATAAAATAACCAAATAATAATTATTTAACACAAAATGTTCTTTTTAGATGGTGCACATATTGTCTATTTAATTTATGTTCCACGAATCCACCGTTTTTTTAATTTTAGCACATAATGTTTTTTTTCGATGTTGCACATGTTGACATGGACGATCCGGACTTTTTTGTTTATTTAATTTGTGTTACACGTATCCACCGTTTTTAAATTAGCTGTAATTAGGCACTTTACCAGCAAGAACTTAAAAATAATATTGAAGAAACTATTCAAATTGTCATTGGAACAAATGAATTTTTTTTTTTACACCTGTCAAAATTCTTTATAAAAACGATAAAACTAATATAATTTTAACAGCAAAACAGTACAAACGTATTACGTGTCACAATTAACTATTATAAAGTGCGACAACAGTTAAATTGACTAAAACAATTCACTTATACACGAAATATCTCCAAATTTACAGGAGCACCGCACCACATGAACCGAACCAAATTTTCAAAATCGAACGATAATTGTAAGTTTATAAATGGATAAATACTTTCTAAACAATATGTATATCGATAGAGTGTATATATACCATTTAAATTACTAGAACAAACAGTTTTTGTAGTGGGTTTAAAGTATTGGAGACGTGGAAGAGAGAACTTTAAGTTCTAGTTAAGAAATATAATAACATTTTCTATTAATATTGCCTTCAAACGGCTGAAAATAGATTATTAATTAATTAGTACGAATAAAAACGTTTGTTTCCTAGAAAAAATATTTTATTTTAAAGGAATGACATATTTCATCTTGCTAAGGAATAATCGAATATCTTAGAAAGGCGAACATGTCATTTCTAGAATAAACTTCTAAATAGTCCATTGTTAACAAGACAATTGTTTAGTAAATCTGTATACGATAGAGTGTCAAATGTAAGTATAAGAAGTGAATGCGGTGCGAATGAAAGTGTTATGAACAAAATAATGAAAGGATCGTTAAGATGATTTGGACACATGGGAAGAATGAGTGAAGAGAGAATGGTGAAGAAGGTATATGTAAACGACGTGAACGGAACTAGAAATAGAGGAAGGCCGAGGAAAACGTGGCGCGATCAAATCAATCAAACATTGAATGTCGGTCACGTGAGGAGTCGGAGAAATCGATGTGCTTGCATGACAAGATGTATTAATGTAGAGGAAGCGAGAGAAGTATGTCAGGACAGAACAATGTGGCGGTCCATTATTTCTGCCTAACCCTCCGGGGAGACGGCGTGATGGTTAGTTAGTTAGTTAGTTAATATGACACTGTATAATACTGCACGTCACTGCTTATCTATGACATTGAATATCATTTTACTCTTTCACAGATCGAAATGCAGCTAAAAATGCAACATGTATCTTCCGTTGGAATAATATTATGCATGCAATTTGTTCTGCAATGCGTCAGTGCAACTGAGCCCGCCGTCATAAGCGGGAGGTCTTTGGTCAACATTATAGACGAAGGGAAGGAAAAAATTGTACAGAAGGTCTTGGGAAATTGTAAGTAAAAAAAATAAAATAATTTCTTATATTTTGCCGGGGGCCGAGAGAATAACCCTTACGGTCCGAGGGGGCGGTCAGGGGTAAGAAATGACGCATCACAAAGGCTTGCAATGCCATTTCTACAAACTCTCATAAATCTCACAGAAAAATTAGGCTACAGACCTCATAGATGATTTTATTTTATTTATATCTAATTATCAATAAAAAATCATTTTTTTTCGTTTCTTGAAAAACGATGTCAAACTCATAAATATAAACTGTTAAATTAAAAAACTTTGTTTTATGTATCACAAATGTTTTTTTTTACGCGACAGCTGTTTCGTCAACCTATGTTGACATCATCAGGTGTTACAATAATCTTTTTTTAACTTATCCATGGAACACGAGTTAGATACTAGACACAATAATAAATTGTTATTTCATTTGATTTTGATAACAAAATAAAAAAATAAAAAAAACTTTTCATTTATTATTTCTTGAACAGTGATGTGAAACTTCATATTAAATTCCTCTAGGTACAAGGCTGCAGAACGAGTTTGGAGTCGGCAGAGAACAGATTGAACGCAACGAGCCCGATTTTTCTAGACTAAGAGTGGACTTCTGGGTCGGGCCGAAAACCGTAAGTAATTTTTGAAATATTAATAATAATAATCAATAGTACTAAAATGGTTTTTATAATCTTCAAATCGAGCTCTTGTGCTCCGAGAACTCGTATATAGAAGGAATTGTGTATTATTCAGAATTGAACCCGCGACCTCCCGATAATAAGTCAAGTATTCTGGCACTCACACCAGAAATTCAAAAAATTAAGAAAACTTATATAATCCGGTGGGAAGAGCAATTAGTCTGCTGAACGCGGTCTCTTCGGAGATCGACGTCTTTTAGTGAAAGTACGTTCAGAAGACTTGACTACTCTTGACTTTAGAGAGTATCTTATCTTGTCTTAGGAAATTGAAAAAAACTTTGTTTATTTTCCACAAAATATTTAAAAATATTAAAAAAAAACACGCCGAAGTTGGAGGCGAAGAATACTGGAGGCTAAGGCTCGATATGGGCTGTAGGGCCATCGAAGAAGAAAGAAGAAGAAGAAAAAAACACGCCATGTTTCGGAGGATACCTCCATCTTCAGGTGTAAATCTATAATAAAAACTAAACAAATAAAGACTAATATAAAAAAACGCATTTAAAATTCAATACAAAACAATTTATTTCAAAATTTACCTGGGATTATTGTAATAAGTACTGATAATTATTTTTTATCAGTGAGAACTAATAAATAATATTAAACAATAATAATGCATAATGATAATATAAAAACATAAAATTGTATTATAATTTAGAAAAAAACATAAATGATTAATTTATAAATGATCAATTTGTATATGAGGTTTGCAACCAATCACACCGCGTCTCCCGCGGGGCGAAAAGAGAAGGATGGAGTGCCGCATCGGTTTAAGTGTGACAGTCCATTCTTTCTGCCTACCCTTTCGGGGAGACGGCGTGATGGTTAGTTAGTTAGTTTTTGTATATGATTGGGAATGGGAGCTTGGGAGACTAACTGTAAACAAAGTATTTAAGGAGAAAGGAGTAAAAGGAGGAATATGATTATTAATTAAATTTTCACCCAAATTCACCGACTTGAGGATTTCTAAAGTTTCTAGTTTGTTTAATTTATTGCTATTGTTAATTGTATGTAGAAATATTGTGTCAATTTTATCGAAACTTTCAATACAATTGTTAGGCATCTCAGAAAAAAATAGTATGTTTGGTGAAATCTTGTATTCCTAATGTAGAACCATCTCTAATGCGTTCCTGGTATTATATTGTATAAAATATATTTTACCTGTACTCAATATATGCCTTAAACATTTATATTGTTTGTAATGTCTGTTGAGATAATAAAGTGATTTGATTTGATAATTATTGTCAGGTGGAGTATCCGATCGTCGGGTCAGCCAGTAAGGTTTTGGCGAACCCTGCATTCAGGAGGGAACTACCACTTGTGATCTTCGTCCACGGGTTCTTGAATGGCGGACACAGCATCTCCGTTCAGACAGTCTGCAGGTCATTCGTTAGCAGGGGCGGATACAATGTCCTCAACCTGGACTCCAGCAGCCAAATTTACCTCCTCTACCTAAGGTCCAGCGCCTATGTGAGGTTCATTGGAGATGCCTTAGGGCAAGAGCTGGCTGAGTTTCATAGAAGTGAGTATTTTAAACATTTTTGTTACGATTTTTCTTATGAATTTCTCTCTCTTCGCGTGCCGTATCAGGTCCCCCTGACGTTGGCAATCACTCCGGCGAAGGCTTCTCTATCTTATGCAACCCGGAACAGCTCCCCCACATGTCTCATCCCGGTCCAGTCTCTAATGTTGCACAGCCAAGACGTTTGCCTTCTACCAGGACCACGCTGCCCCTCAATTTTTCAAGTTGGAGCAAACTGTATTTATCTCCCCGCCGAATGTGACCCAGATATGAAATCTTACGAACCTTAACGTCCTTTAGCAGTTGTCTACTACAATTGGCTATCCCCAAAACCTCCAAATTACTGACGAAATCTGTCCACGGAAGCGAAGCATTTTCTTGTGCAACCACATCTCGAATGCTTTCAACCGGTTCATAGTGTGCAATTTCAGGGTCCAAGTCTCCGAGCCATAGAGTAATACAGACCAGACATAGCACTTCAACATCTGAATTCAACACCGTTTTTTCCTCTTTGAGTTTATTTTTCTCGACATATTTAGGAAGGCTTATTACACCTTCAAAATCGGAAGAACAATATAAAACTCAGTTTTAAATCGGTCATATGATGATGGTGAAAGCCTTCAAAATGTTAAAAACAAATTGTGTTTTAATTCATAAAAAATTCGCCATTATGAAATTTCACAGCATTCACGCCTTAATCTAAAACATTTTACTAAACGAAAAGCTATAATTTTATACTTTCACATGAATCAATTAATTTGTGGTGTGGCATTATTGAAAATGAAAAGCGTCATGAAATAATATTGAAAGGTTCGTAAAGATGGTTTGGACACGTGGAAATAATGAATGAAAACAAAATGGTGAAGAAAGTATATGTAAACGATGTGAACAGAGCTAGAATTATAGGAAGGCTGAAGAAAATGAGGCCCAATCAAGTCAATAAAATATTAAATGTCGGTCACGTGAGGAGTCGGAGAAACCGACGTGCGTGCATGATACGATGTATGAATGTTGAGGAAGAGAGAAGTGTCAGGAAAGAATAGTGTGGCGGTCCATTCTTTATGCCTACCTCTCCAGGGAGACGGCGTGAATACTTAGTTAATTAGTTAAATAAAAGATATATGGAAAATCCCTCAACACATTGTGTGCGTGAAACGTTAATAAAAATATTAGTATAATATATATATTTCCGAGATAATTTATGTAACAAACTGCCATAAATTTGTTTTTTATATGGACGACCAAGGTTAAAAAAATGAAATGTTATTATATAAATAGGAAGAGAAAAAATGGTTGTAATAAAAATAATATTATAACTTACTCGTATTTATACCACAAATTATATTTTACATCACCGTGTACGAGTATGTATACGTCGAGGGCACAATACTCAAACTAGGTAACTTAGAAATTTGACATTTTGAGATATTTTTCATCAATGTATTGCAATTTAAAAGGCTTTCATAACTAAAAATAAAACTAAGTAACCATCACGCCGTCTCTCCGAAGGGGTAGGCAGAAAGAATGGACTGCCACACTTTAACCGATGCGGCACTCCATCCTTCTCTTTTCGCCCCCGCGGGAGACCCGTTATTAAATTTAATTTTATTATTATTTTGCGTTTAACTACCATCTTAGCTTTTTGGATAGACTGTTTGCGATGACAACTTTTTAAATTCACAAAAAAGTCTAATTTATTTGATAATTTGATTAGAATTTATTGAATTCGTCTTTTTCTTTTTTATATACTTTGTATATACAACACTAACTTTAAAAAAAAATTACATATCAGATGTTTCGGATATCCGGTCCTTCTTCAGTGATACATATTTAAAATATTATTATATTGTTTAAAATTATGATCAGTTTTGACAGATGTTAAAAATATTTATTTTGGAAAGTTTATGCTTTTGTTATAGCAAATATAATGATTCAATTTAAATTTTAAAATAATAATTTAAAGTTCTTATTGGGGTTCAGGAAATTATTTACAACAAAGGGAATAAATTAAAGATTGGACTTGACGTTAAATTAATTTAATCAAATGATTTTACGGAAATCTCTTGATGGAAGTTCATTTTAAATAATAATTAAATAAAACGATGTTTTTTAACTACTTCCACTTTTGTCTTTATTTAGACAGCGACCGGTTTTGCCAGGCTCGCTGTCTAAATAAAGACAAAGGTGGAAGCAGTTAAAAAACATCGTTCCATTTTATTATTATTTAAATTAATTTGATTATTTATAATATTTTCTTTTATTTTTAATTGCCTTTTTAATTTCTAAAATATCGAGAATTTATTGTAATTAATATGAATGAAAAGGTGTGTTTGATAAAAGTTTTATTATATTTTATGTAACTGATATGTTTCGCCTTTGATAGTGGCATATGTTTACATATTTTTATATTATCAATGAAGTTTTTACAGCAAATTTGAATAACATACTTAAACTTTTAATAAGAGTTTTATGTGTTTCAGAAACAAATCATATTTGGCAGTTAATTAATACGAATGAAAACATCTATTTTCTAGAAGTTTAGTATCAAATGACACAAGGACGACCACCGAGTCGCTGGTCTGATCAAATCAGGGATCTGACTGGTCTCTCATTAGCTGCAGCCTGGAGACTGACGGGTGACAGGAGCGCATGGCATGCCATGGTCAATGGTTTACAGGATTGACACGACCCACAATCGACTGATAAGAAGAAGTCATTTGATAATGCTTTAGAAGAAGAATAATAATAATTAGGCTAATTTGTATAGCGCCGTTTTCGTGAATAGCTCACCTCAAGGGCGCTTTGACAATGTTTTTAGTCATGAGAGCTGCATGTGACACCAGCAATCAGATAACCGTTGTTTACATTTTATGCGATATTTTGAAAAGGTGGGTTTTTAGGTGAGATTTATAATCTGTCGGATTGTCAATGCATCTGAGGCGTGCAGGAAGTATATTCCAGGCGGACGGACCTGCCACTGCGAAAGCCCGATCTCCGAAATTTTCCGCTTTGGCTCAACTAATCTGCCAATTACCGAGGAGTTTGCTGATCAGCAACACAAAGTTCAGATATATAGACTGGTGCCATTCCGTGAAGCGCTTTAAAAAACATCCAGCATAGTTTATACCGAATCCTTTCAGGACACTTGAGCCAGTGAAGATCTTTTAGATGTCGTGCTGCCGCATTGAAAAGAGATTGAAGTTTATTTGTTTGTTTCTTGGTTGTATAGAAAGGCGAAATTTGTCATTCTTATAAATTATAATACAACTTCTAGAAAACAGATGTTTCCACTTGTATTAAATATTTAATATCATTGTTGATATGATATGTGAGGTTGAGTATATTATAAGATGGAGAAGACAGCGAAAAGGAACTGGTATGGTCATGTTCAAAGAATGGACACCGCCAGACTCCCCTATATTTCACTACATAATCAGCCTCACTGGACTCGTCCCTGTAGAAGACCTCCTAAAAGATGGAAGCACAGCTGGGAGTCTACCTCACAGGAGGAGCAACACTCTGGAGAACAGACCGCATAGGTCTACAACAAGGAAGAAGAAGAAATTCAAGAAACAATGTATGAAATTATTATCTTGTTTCAGATGGATACAACCCCTCGTCCGTTCACTTGGTGGGACACAGTCTAGGCTCTCACATATCCGGTTTCGCTGGAAAAACCTTCAGGAGGCTGACGGGACGTAACATCGGAAGGATCAGCGCTCTCGATCCCGCTGGACCGTGCTTCTTCTCCGAGGACCCATCTTCGAGACTCAGCAGGGATGATGCGGACTTTGTTGATGCCGTCCATACTAATGGAGGAGTTTTTGGCCTGATAGAACCGACAGGTGATTTTACACAATACCATATCTCCCAAAAGATTATAATATTATGATTTTTCTTTTTCGTGTTAGTTTTATATATCGTAGGTATAGCCTTAAAATACTCATAATTCTATTGTCATTGTGGTGGAAGGTTTGGCCGACTTTTTGTCGTTACCAGGTGCGCCAGGCGTTTTATTAACAACAATGTATAGAGCTGAAAGGGTTGGATGTAGGTGCCAAAATGAGCGGAGTGTCAGTGGGCTGGTTATTGTATGCGGATGACGCTCTTCTACTTGCAGACAACGAGCTTGAACTACAAGTCCTGGTGAATAGTATGTATTAGGTATGCATGCGAAATGATCTGATAATTTTTAAAAAGAATAAATCATGACGTCTGCAACATTAGCGTGAATGGTGAAAATTTGGAGCAAGTAGATGAGTTCGTGTATTTGGGAAGTATGTTTACAAAAGAAGCGGGGCTTTGAAAGAAGGATTGGGGCAGGTAACAAAGTGGATGGTGCACTTAAAGTTGTTATCGCCAACAAAAACATATCCAAATAGCTAAAATGGCAGTGCACAATGGTGTTCTTGTACCGACCCTTATGTATAGAAGCTAAGCACGGAATTGGCAAAAGAAGGATAAAAGTAGAATAAATGCAGAAGAATCTATTAAACGAATGTGTGGATACTCTGTATATGATAGTTTCGAATGAAAATATAAGAAGTGAATGCGGTGCGAATGATGTTGTTATGAACAAAATAATGAAAGGATCATTAAGATGGTTTGAACACATGGAAAGAATGAATGAATAAAGAATGTGAGAAAACAGTCATGGAAACTATGGAAAGAAACACAGGGAACCTAACATTTTAATGTGTATAATTTAAAAAGAAAAGTGATCCAAGAGGAAAAACGGGGGCCCGCAAGGTGCCCCCTCTCCCCCGGCGAGGAGTCCGACACCCCCTCAAAGGGGCGGATGAGGTGGATTGAAAAATGATATATATTTTTTCTTCAGGCGCTGTCGACTTCTACGTTAACAACGGAGAAGAGCAACCAGGCTGCATCACGTCAACATGCAGCCACAATCGAGTATGGGAACTGTATGCGGAATCCGTCCTGAGCCCCAATAACTTCCCGGCGGCGCCCTGCTCCGACTGGACCAAGTTCTCCACTGGGGCCTGCCCCGTCAACACGGGCTACCTAGGCCTTCCGGCGAGTCCGGCCCTGCGCGGAACCTTTTACCTAAAAACCAACCGGAGGAGCCCTTATGGCCTGGGACATGGATCCAAACACGGAATTCTATCGCACATACTTGGCCTGCATTAACACTCGACACACGGGGATTGACGCCAAGTGATCAGGGGCGCATGTGATGTTGATCATGGAGACATGTGTTCATTTTTTGCATTTGTTTTAACTAACTAACAAACTAACCATCACGCCATTTCCCTGGAGGGGTAGGCAGAGAGGATGGATCGCCACAATGGCCTGTCCTGGCATACCTCTCGGGCTTCCTCTACATTCATACATCGTACCATGCACGCACGTCGATTATTCCGACTTAAAAAGTGGCAGCCTTTTAGTGATTGATTAATTTGGTCATGCCATGTTTTCCTCGGTCGTCCTCGGCTTCTTTTCCCACTCACGCTGCTTGTGTACAACTTTTTAACCATTCTACTCTAATCCGTTCGTTCCATATGTCCAAACCATCTCAGGGATCCTTTATTAATTTTATTTATGATGCAGTCATCTGCCATACATTTCTTTCTTATTTCATCGTTCGGTATTCTATCATACAACGTTTTCCCGCACATTCTTCTTAGTGATCTCTTTTCTACAGCGTTTATCCTGCTTTCATCCTTCTTTTGCCAGCTCCAAGCTTCACTTCCATACATGAGGGTTTCCACTAGAACTCCATTGTGTACTGTCATCTTTGCTTCTGTGGGTATATTTCTATTTGCAGTAATGACTTTGACTTTGTTTTATTTTATTTTAATATTATTAAAGTTCAATTCACGATCAATCCATTTTTATAGCCTATTACAATAATGATTTTTTAAAATAATTATCAAACAAAACGATGATTTTAAGAACAACAATTTTTGTCTTTAAGATAATCAAATGATTTTACTGAAATCGCTTGATGGAAGTTCATTTTAAATATAATTAAATAAAACGATATTTTTTAACTACTTCCACTTTTGTCTTTATTTCGACAGCGACCGGTTTCGCCAGGCTCGCTGGCATCGATACTGGTGACACTATTGCAAACCGAGTCCTTTATATACAAACAGATCAGGGGTGGTAAACGTAGTGTTTCGGTCGGATTATCTAAATCAGTGATTCCCAAAGTGGTCTATATAGACCCCTTGGGGGGTACACGACAACCTGCAAGGGGTCCATGTCAGTGGAAAAAAAATTGGGGGTCTATGAAATGAAAATGGGGGTCCACGATAGTGGTACCATGTCGGATGGTCGAAATCGTTGGCGACCTATTTTTTTTAGCTCATTGGGGAAAATCTGCCAGTCGAAACGTTTGGTAACCTTTTTTTTTTACTCATTTGGCAAAGATTGGACATTCGAATTTCCCAAATGAGCTAAAAAAAAGATCACCAAAGGTATCACTGGCAGATTTTTCCCAATGAGCTTAATAAAAAAAAAGGTCGACAACGAATTCCGGCTTTTTTTTTTCTTTTTCCTTTCTCTGTTGGCCTGATTTATCTCTGTGTCAGCTTCAAACACTAATTTTATAGTTATAGATGAATGTGTAAAAAAATCAATATTAGGAAAGCAGGGGTCTACACAAAATAGAAGAAATCGACAAGGGGTCTACGGGACAAAAAAGTTTGGGAACCTCTGATCCAAATTATATGTATTATATTTTCGTATGAAGCACTTATTCTGTGGTGTGACATCTACATAAATAAAAGCTATTGTTGTGTAACAAGTGTATTGTTTAAACACCATTTTTTTAACACTGGTAACCGTTTCACTCCAAATATTCTCCAGAAATAATTTTGTTTGTTATTCCGATGTAGCTCAACTTTGAGCGAAACCGGTTGGTAATGTTTAAAAACGAAATACAGTGGTGAAAAAACAAAATACATTAGAGTTCGAATTTATTTATAATTTTTAAAACATTTCATTGTGAATTTTTTAATAAACTAAATAACTTTTTTTTCCATTTTGGATTTTATTTTAAACAACACGTTTCGAAGATACAAAACCTTCATTATTATTATTATTATTTTGTTGAAAAAACTCCTAACATCATTACAGCGCAAGCCAAATCGATGTAAAGGGTGAAAAAAAATATCAAAGGAAATATACTCGTACATAGAACCTTATGAATAGGAAAAGCCAGTTATCTGCTTGCTGCCTTTATCATAAGGGCATTTACGAATTCGCCATAATTGCATCCAAAGAGGTCTATCTCTTCTGCAACCTCATTTAAGAGACGAATCGCCTTCAATACAGGAGAACTTCGAAGGGCCTCTGTGCGGCAATTTGGGGCATAAAATAATATATGCCCCCTTGCTCTGCTATAACTATGGGGAACGTACAGATTTAGCTCTCTCAGCACTCCTGGATTGAAAACACCTCCGGATAACAGTTTAAAAAAATGCTTTCCCAGAAAGATCATTCGACGAGCTTCAAGAGTGTTGAAACCCAACACTCCTGAGAGAAACAGTGAGGGGTACATAAAGGATAACAGTTATACTCCCTGAGGTATAAATACCTTAAAAATCGTTTCTGGATCCTTTCCAGCTCCAAGATGACTGTTCTTTCTCTGGGGTCCCAAATGATAGAGCAGTACTCCAAGTTACTGCGAACCAGCGCTTCATACAGTCGACGGATCGCCGTTGTGTTCATCATAGAAGTACGATTTAATATATGTGTTTTGGTTCATTTTAATTCATACAGTAATTGGGTTCAAATGACATGTTGGACACAAAAATGCTGAAAACTACCACATTAATAAAAGCCCAAGTGACATCCCAAGAACCAGTGATGAAGTTAATAGACGTTAGAATGCAATGCGAAAGAAAGTTCTATGAACAAAATAATGAAATGATCATTAAGATGGTTTGGATAAGTTTAAACACGATAATGAAAAAATAATGGTCAAAAGGATGTGTTAAAATTGTACGAGTATATGGAACTAGAAATAGAGAAATATCGAGGAAAACGTGGCAGGATCAAATAAATCAAATATAGAATGTCGGCCAAATAAATCAAATATAGAATGTAGAAATGTAGGAGCAGACTCGAAAGTGGTTCTGTGATATGGAGTCCTCACGAGGCGAGATATTCCATTATGCTGGAGAGGGTTCAGAATAAATTTCTGAGGTATCTCTACATGAGGGAGTATGGTAGCTATCCTTGGCTCTATCCCACGGCATTTCTTTTGGGAATGCTCGGAACCAATTCTCTACAGCTTCGAAGAGATGGACATCTAATTACCCATTTCTTTAGATTAATTAGGGGATACTTCGAGAACTCGGCCGTACTGGAGGGTGTTCGGCTTTTTGTCCCCGATAGATATCTCCGACAGCGACAGCACAGATTGTTTTACCTACCGGCCGCCAGAACCAATCTGCCTCTGGTGACACCGGTGGGAAGAGCAATTAGTCTGCTGAACGCGGTCTCCTCGGAGATCGACGTTTTTCATGTTAGTGAAAGTACGTTCAGAAGGCAAATACTCTTAATTCTGGAGAGTATCCTGTCTTCCTAATGTTGAACCATCTCTTATGCGTTTCTGGTAGTATACTATATATAATATATTATTTTACCTGTTCTCAATAGATGCCTTTAAAATAAATTTTGTAATGTCTGTTGATGAAATAAACTGATTTGATTTGAATTAGAGAAATCGACGTGCCTGCATGACACGATGTATTTAATTTATTTGAATAAAAATCCCAAACATTACAGACATACAATTCCAGATCGTTTGCTATTACATAATAAGAATTTATAAGAGAAGCATAAAAAACATTAAGATAAGGATTAAGGAAATAGAAAGAATCATAACATTGATATTGCATCCCTGAGACAACTCACACTATCACGAAAAATGTCCACCTCCGAGGCGATCCGATTAAGCTATAAGATTGCCTACCCAATTGGCAGGTTGGTTCTGCAGCGCGGCAAATAGAACAATCTGTGCTATCTTTGACAAATAGACCTACATCACTCAGGACATCCGAGTTCTGCATACGGCCGCCAATCAGCTGAAAGAAGTGAACTCCCAAGTGGATATTCCTCCTTCTCTCCAATGATTGGTAGCTTAGCATACCTAGGGAGAATTCAGTCGGAAAGAGACATGGGTAATAACCGCGCTCCCTGAGGTAAAGAAAGCGCAAATTTTTTTTCTGCACTCGCTCCACCATCAGAGAATATCGGATCCCAGACGGTGACCAAATAATAGAACTATATTCCAGCCGACTTCTTCGTGTATGAAAGAAAAGTGTGGAAGTGCATTCTTTCTGCCTACCCCTTCAGGGACACGGCGTGATGGTTAGAAAGTAGGTACTTGAAATATAAAAAGGCTGTGTTAAAGAGGCATATCTATCCAGAATATAAGCCACCTAGAAGCGTCTATGGTAAGTGCGCGCGGCACTGTATAAATTTAAACAAAACACAATCGCGAACGTCGAACACCTTTTCTAAATTCAAAACTTTGAAATCACGTTCTCGAACCGCGTCAGTGGGTACTCTGCCCCGGTACACGGGGAAACATAGTTTTTGTGTAATTAACCTGTCAAGTACATTCCCGCCATTAATTAAGCTGTCAGGGGCAAAATATTCTTAAATTCGCAAACGCGAAACGCGGGAAATTCGCATAGTTGGAAGTGTGTTCGAACCGCCGGGCCGTGTCGCCTAGGAGGGAACAGTTAAACGAATAAACGAAGCCGAATATTTTAATATTCGAAATTGGAAACAAATTTAAAATAATTATATAAAGTTCTATATAATTATTATAAAATAATCATATTATTTTTAAGTTCTTGCTGGTTAAGTGCCTAATTACAGCTAATTTAAAAAACGGTGGATACGTGTAACATAAATTAAATAAACACAAAAGTCCGGATCGTCCATGTCAACATGTGCAACATCGAAAAAAACATTATGTGTTATTACATTATGTGCTAAATTAAAAAAACGGTGGATTCGTGGAACATAAATAAAATAGTCAATATGTGCACCATCTAAAAAGAACATTTTGTGTTAAATTATTTTTATTTTGTTATTTTATTTTATATCATTATATTTTATATTATTTGTTTTAAATTTATTTTGTGGGTGTTGGACGATCGAAGTGTGCGCGGAAGATGCCTATTGGTGGCGATGAGGTTCGCAACCCATCACACCGCGTCTCCCGCGGAGCGAAAAGAAAAGGATGGAATGCCGCATCAGTAAAAGTGTGACAGTCCATTCTTTCTGCCTACCCTTTCGGGAAGACGGCGTGATGGTTAGTTAGTTAGTTAGGAAACAAATTTTAACCCACCGTTATATTTGCATTGCAGAGACCACATTGTATAAAACGCTTATTAGACTAGAATTAATTGTATCTCAATAGAGACGAAGATGCAAATTGGAAACAGAATATGGTTGATCGAGGTGTTTACAGGACTTGTGACCTGTACATTGGTTGGGTTAAGCACACGCTTCAATGTAATACAACATTCCCCATTCCACATTTTTTTTATGACCACCATGTCTGACACATTTTTGGAAGTTGTATATATGAATGTTAATCTGTAACATCACTTTTTACATGGTAGTTTTTCAATCTACACACTAACGCCATCTATGAAGATTGTATTTTAAAAATTAAGCAGAATATATTTTTAACGCAATGTGAAAGCCGTACGTACCGCCATTAGCGCATTGCTAGAAACCGCCTGGAGATGTCACTCCAATCTATTATATATGCTATAATATTAGACTAGTTCTAAATATACAGGGTAGAATCAAAAAGTAGTAGGACTGTATAAATTAAAAAAAAATTATTGTACTAATCGGTACAAATCCTTAGTAGTCCTCGAAATAGCACCCTTGTGCTTCGACACAACGCATATAACGCGATTCCCACTGCGCGATTCTCACCACTTATGGAACAGGTTCCAAGAAATATGGGGATAATTTCATATATGTATATTTTCTCTTCATATTTGGGTCAAATCAAGTTAAAACATAATACAATAATTTAATATTGTTGGTTTTATATAATAAATTAAATTACTGACAATTATTTTTTTAAATTCTTGTTTTTTCGTACCTCTGACTGCCCCTAAAATCTTAAAGAGTGTAGATGTGTTGGCATCCGATAGGGCGCAGTGGAGTAGAGTCCGTCGTTATGTGCCAGGGGCAAGAGAGACGGAGAGGACGGGGTCCAGCCGTAGGGGCAGAACATCCCTGTCCGGAGTGTGACAAAGTCTGTCATTCTAGGATAGGACTATATAGCCATACCAGGTGGCGCAGAAGACAGACTATTTTTGTGTTCCTGATGCTCTTACTCAAGGGTAATTGGCATTATTATTACAAGAAAGAGGACGGCTTTCGTGGCAGAGTGACACAGCTATCGTATGCTCTTACTTCGTAAAAATATTTAAAATCCACAATATGGAAAAACAAAGACATGGCCACTAAGAGTAAGATGAGAATCTATAAACTATGCGTAAGAACAATAATAAAATATGGCGTCGAAGCAAGGGCAGACACAGTAAGGGCCAAACAAGTTTTGAGGACTTCCGAAATGACGACACTGAGGACGATAGCAGGCAAGACACTGAGGGATCGCGTGAGGAACACCAGAATATGAGAGATATGTGAGATTTAGGATATTTTAAGATGGAGCAGACAGCGAAAAAGGGACTGGTACGGTCATGTTCAAATAATGGACACCACCAGACTCCCCTATATTGCATTGCATAATCAACCTCATGGGACTCGTCCTCGTGGAAGACCTCCTAAAAGATGGAAGGACAGCTGGGAGTCTACCTCACAGGAGGAGCAACACTCTGGAAAACAGACCACATAGGTCTACAATAAGGAAAAAGAAGAAGTAAAAATATTTAATCAACAAAGTGGATAAAATAGTGTTTGAAATTGTTCTTATTTTAGTGTCTTCTTGTGGTCAGTAGCGTGCCTAGGGTCAACTAGTAATTCAAGCCAAGAAATTATAAATAAATACTCGTAAAGAAATCATATAATCTTTCTTTTCAAACCATTTCTGCACATAACGTAAATGACAGATAACATTCTGACAGAGAAATGCAGTTCGTTACACATCGAATAGAGACATACTTCAGAGTGATAAAGCCCGGCTTCAAGTCCACACAAAAAAATGTAGATATCTTCTGATATATATGCACCTAGCTATATGATTACAAGTCGAAAATACGTAAGTGCGACAAAGACCCTTTTAAATTTTGCAAGCCCAATATTGAAGCCCATCAAAAACAAGAAATAAAACATGTGGACGTTGGCGATTTCGCGGGCATCTCACCTACGGTACGTATTAAATAAAATACGGCGTGTATGAGTGAAACAAAACATACGCGTCGGTCATTTCTGCGCATTTCGGCGGAGTTATTTGCAACGCAACAAATTAAATCTCTTTAACTCGCGCGAAATTCAAAATATTTTTTAAGGCAAGCCCGGCTTCTCAGCTTGTATGGACGTACCGTCACTGCTACCTTGGGGTTGGCCGTGCAACACGATGAGAGGGAGTCTGGATGGATGCCTTTTCCTCACGTGCGCAAACCAGTATCTTCTCTTTTGCTTTCTAAATTAATAATAGTATTCCATAGTGGTTAAGCCTTAACCATTTTATTTTATCGTCGAAAGGCAGACAAAAGCTCGCTCCTGGAAAGTCGTACCTCCCGGTCGGGAAAATTTCACGTCGCCAATCCGTTTTGCCGGTGCCCCGCCACCGTCAAAGCCTCCGACCGCCCTCAACCCTCGCGCCCCCTTGGACGAAAGTTCAAAAGACCGCGCCTGTGATTGTCGCCATGTCGATCTTACAAGCATTCGAGACGCGGAGGCAGACGTCAGTCGATAACAGCAGTCGCTTGCAAACGAATCAACATTCAAATACCATATTTATTGTTCCTCGAACATTGTTCCTTAGATAAAACTCCATATTAATGGTTTTGTTGGTACACAAACAAAACAGCTAATGTACAATATCAATAAGTAAAAAAAACATATCTTATATCACATTAGACACCTTAATTAGATATGTACACAAAGTTTGTGGCACTGACCGTTTAGTTTCTGTGCACTAGTCTTCAGTGTAAGCAACTGTCAGTGAAAATAGCAAAAGATAAAGAAGAAATACACAAATCAGGTAAAATAAGACAATAGTTTTAGACAGAGTAAAAATAACCAAATCGAGTAAAATAAGGTACAATAAAAATAAACAAATCTGGTAAAATAAGACAAGAGCACACAATAAAGAAGAGATATACAAATCAGGTAAAATAAAACAACAGTCCTAAATAAGTCAAATTAAACAACTTAAAACAATAGTCCAAGACAAGAGTAAAAATAAACAAATTGGGTAAAATAAGACAATAATTCAAGACAAATTAAAAATTGACAAATCAGGTAAAATAGGACAACAGTCGAAGACAAAGTAAAAATAAACAAATCAGGTAAGATAAGACAATAGTCGAAGACAAAGTAAAAATCAACAAATCAGGTAAAATATGACTAAAGTACATGATAAAGAAGAGATATACAAATCAGGTAAAATAAGACAAACTTAAAATAAACAAATCAGATAAATGAAGACAATAGTCGAAGACAAAGTAAAAATAAACAAATCAATTAAGATAAGACAATAGCCTAAAACAGATTTAAAAAAATACACGAATCAGGTAAATTAAGAAAATAGCACACATAAGGAAAATATATTCAAATCAAGGCTCTACCAACTAAGCTGTTTAAGATAAAAAAAAACTTTATATTAAATAAACAAACGTTTTTATTTTAGCACCGTAAGGGAAAGGTTAAAAAATGTATTTCGTTGTTTTCAGAGAATAATTTGAGACACTCACGTATCGGAAGCACTTCTCTTCACGGTACCAGGAGAAGACGGGGCGCTGAGGAACATGTCTGCTGGTTCAGCAACTCCTGGCTCCAGGGCGACCGTCTCATGATTTCTGACGTACTGCAAAGGCGGCTGAAACGAAGTTAATTAAGAAAAATTATACATTAGGTACGATCTAAATTTGTGACGCATATCGAAACGTTGACGATAAGAATCAATTCTTTCCATTTAAATAATGAAAAATGTACATATAATGAAAGCGAGATTGCTTTTACGGTACAAACATATATAATAGTGACAAACTTGTTTCAACTCAAACTAAACTTAATCGTCAAACAATATCTCCTTAGTTTGAGAATGCCCTCGCAAGGCGAAACAAATTAATTAATTTTCAAAAAACATTTGTTAAAAAATTTACAATTTTATAATATTTTAAATATCTTTATAATATCACTGAGGAAGGACCGGGTTGTCCAAAACATGTCTGATATTTAATTAAAAAAAAATTAAAGTTAGTGTTATATATACAAAGTATGGAAGCGAAGCATATAACCGGCAGAAAAATGATGAAAGCAGAATAAATGCGGTAGAGATGAGGTCTCTAAGACGTATGTGTAATAGAAAGATATACGACAGAATCTCAAATGCTTAAATATAAGAAAGGAATGTAGAGCGAAAGAAGGTATTATGAACAAAATTATGAAAAGATCGCTGCGTTGGTTCGGACATATCGAACACATGGATGGAGAAAAAATGGTTAAGAACGTATATGTTAATGATGTAATTGGGGTACGGAGTCGAGGCAGACCGAGGAAAACATGGCATTACCAAATTAATCAAATTTTAAAGGTTGGTCATGTTAGAAGTCGGAAGAATCGACGTGGGTGTATGACTCGCTGTATGAATGTGGAGGAAGCTAGAGAGGTGTGCCAGGATAGAGAAGTGTGGCGGTACATTATCTCTGCCTACCCCTGCGGGGAAACGGCGTGATGGTTTGTATTGTATTGTATTGTAGGTTAACATCATTGTTCAAGAAAAAAAATTATTTGTTTGAAAGCTAGTTAGTTAGTAGTCCAATACACAGTGTAATACACATACACTGCCCCTTGGTGGGTGTGTTCTGATCTACTTTTCTGTTTATAATGTGTCTTTTATAAATAATGTTTTTTTTTTATTCATTTCTGCTCTTTCTAAAACCTGTCCTCCATCCATCCCATCCCAATTTATTCATTCTTACTTAACATCTTCCCGCCTCCCTCATACACCATCTTCTTCCTGTTTTAAAATTTAGTTTGTTATATATTTGTCCTATTGTGTATTGTGAATTAATGTGTGTTTTATATAATTTTAATGTTTTTTTTTTTTTTTACTAATTTAAGGTGTGCTTTATATAATATTTACTTCTGATTTTATTTCAAAATAAAGAGATGTGAGGCCGCGCGGGAGATATATAAGGTTAAAAGAATAGATTAAATGTGGTCTGTCACCCTTTTGATTGATGACAAGAAAAGGCTAAATTAAATTAACGTAAGACCCGGATGGACAAGGAACAGGCCTAGATAGTGCAGCGAGACTGACGAAAGGGCGTCGCTGCGTCCTATAACAGTCTCGGGTGGTGGTGGGAACCTTATATAGTCCAATACGCAACGATTCGCAATAATATAATATAATATACAGAATCCTATTTATTATCAGCCATGAATCAATCTTGAAACTTTTAACCCGTCCGGGCCCGCTCGAACTAGCGGCGCGAGGAGGGGGGTGGCCTACTACATCAGGTGGAGGACTTACCCGGGAGATGAAGGGTTGAGGGGTTAGGCCCCATAACACCTGTGACGCTATCAGCGGGTACGCGAATTGGAAACGGAAAATTTATTTATTAATGTATTTTAATATTTCAACTGAAAACTCATACAAAACGCTACAGTAAAAGTACATATTAAATTGTATCTCATTTTAACTAACTAACTAACTAACTAACCATCACGCCATCTCCCTGAAAGGGTAGGCAGAAAGAATAGACTGTCACACTTTTACTGATGCGGCACTCCATCCTTCTCTTTTCGCTCCGCGGGAGACGCGGTGTGATGGGTTGTGAACCTCATCGCCACCAATAGGCATCTCCCGCGCACACTCTGATCGTGCAACACCCACAAAATAAATCTAAAATAAATAATATAAAATACAATGATATAAAATAAAATAACAAAATAAAAATAATTTAACACAAAATGTTCTTTTTAGATGTTCTTTTGTATCTCATTTTTACTGCATTTATTCTACTTTCATCCTTTTTTGCCAGCTCCATGCTTCGCTTCTATACATAAGGGTCGGTAGAAGAACACCATTGCGCACTGCCATTCTAGCTTTTTTGGATAGGTTTTCGTTTGCGATGACAAATTTAAGTGCACCATTCACTTTGTTGCCTGCCCCAACCCTTCTTTCAATATCCCTCTCCACTCGCCCATCTCTTGTCAACATACTACCTAAATACACGAACTCAACTACTTGCTCCAAATTTTCACCATTTACGCTAAATGAGATCTCTTAGACGAATGTGTGGATACTCTGTGTTTGATAGAGTGTCGAATGAAAATATAAGAAGTGAATGCGGTGCGAATGATGGTGTCATGAACAAATAATGAAAGGATCATTAAGATGATTGGACATATGGAGCGAATGAATGAAGAAAGAATGGTAAAAAAATGAAATGTTAGTGATGTAAATGGAACCAGAAATAGAGGAAGACCGAGGAAAACGTGGCACGATCAAATAAATCGAATATTGAATGTCGGCCATGTGAGGAGTCAGAGAAATCGACGCGCGTGCATGACACGATGTATGAATGTTGAGGAAGCGAGAGAAATATGTCAGGAAAGAAAAGTGTGGCAGTCCATTCTTTCTGCCTACCCCTTCGGGGAGACGGCGTGATGGTTAGTTAGTTAGTTAGTTAGAATTAATTGTATCTCAATAGAGACGAATATGTAAATTATTTGGAAACAGAATATGGTGATCGAAGCGTTTACAGAACTTATGACCAGTCATTGGTAGGGTTAAGCGATCGCTTTATGTAATACAACATTCCCCATTCCGCCCTTCTTACGAACACCACGTCTGACAATTATTTTTAGAAAGTTGTATATATGTTATCATGTTGAAAAACATTTCACATATTTTAGTTCAATCTACACTAGCGCCATCCATTGAGACTAGATGTAAACATTAAGCATTTTAAATTAATTCAACCGTATTTTGTTGTATTATAGCACAACTATTAAAGGTACGAAATCATTACATATTGTTTCCCTTCTAGCATCAGGTCCCCCCAACGCTGGCGATTACTGCAGCGATAGCATCTCTGTCCTGCGCCACTTGAAACAGGTTTTGAATTCTGCTGATTCCTGTCTATTCTCTTAAATTTTCAAATGCCGTCTACCCATTTCTCGCTGTTCCTCTATTTTTCCCATGGTTATCAGACAAAGGAGGCGGAATCTCTCACGGACCCAAATATGAGAAATTTCTAATTTTTATACTCGATAACAGCTCTCAATTGGCTCTGGCTCTCTGCAGTACGTCTGCATTACTGACCCTATCGGTCCACGGTATATGAAACGTTCTGCGGTATATCCACATTTCGAACGCTTCAAACCGATTCATTACATTCACTTATAGAGTCCAGGTTTCGCAGTCATATAGTAGAACAGACCATATATAACATTTAATCATTATTTGTCGGAGTTTTAAGTTAAGATTATCGTTGCAAAAGAAGGTTCTCATTTTATTAAATGCAGCTCGTGCAACTTCAATTCTGCATTTTATTTCAATGTCTGGGTCAAGCGCTTTAGTGATAATGCTGCCAAGGTATTTAAATTGGTCGACCATTCCAACATTCGCACCATTCAGTTGCAGAGTGGATGAAGAATAGTTGAGTCACCTAAATGTCTTCCATTTGGTCTTCTTAACGTTATTTTTGTATACAACAGGTTATTTAATCCAAATTACTATATACATAAGGGTCAATATATCAACACCGGTGGGAAGAGCAATCAAACTGCTGAACATGATCGCTTCGGAGATCGACGTCTTTCATATTCGTGAAAGTACGTTCAGAAGACAAAGAGACTTTGACTTTGGAGAATATCTTGTATTCCTAATCTCGAACCATCTCTCTTGCGTTCCTGGTATTATATAATATATTTATATGTTTTACCTGTTCTCAATAGATGCCTTAAACTAAAATTGTTGTTTGTAATATCTTTTGAGAAAATTAATTGATTTGATTTGATTTGATTTGAACACCATAGTGCATTGCAATCCTCACTATTTTTTTTATAATACAACAGATCGTTTGAACCTCATTACTGTATACAAATTATTTTTAGCTAGAATTATTGATTCTCTTGATAAATCTATCGCATTTTATTGTCGCGTGAATTTTACACCAGACCAAAGACAGCGTGAGAATAACACTGCCCTCCCAGGGAATCGAACCCGGGACTTTCAGTGTGAGAGTTAAAGCTCTTGCAACTCTGCTACGAAGGTCGTTTTGCCAGTTAAATGCTTAATTTTTATACAAAACGGTCAGGGTATAGAAACACCATTGTGCACTGACATCTTAACTATCTTATTAAAAAATAGAATTATGTATACTACTGAAAATATTATAAAATTTCCAAATAAAAAAGCATTGTTAAAGCACTGCACAGATGCCAAAACACACCCGCTCCCATATAAACGTATATTATGAATTCAGCCCCAATTCGTTTCTGAAGTTCCCATGAGGGGGGCGGTATCGAGAGGGGGGTGTGAGAATAGAGGGGGCGGTATTGGGAGGTGGGGGGGCAGATTAAAATTATTTGTGTCGCTCCAGGCCCGACAGCTGTTGCCTAAACCGCGGGCTGGGGCACGGCAGGGTTGGGAAAATAAGGGATGATAAAAAATAATAAAAATTAATACATTTAATATAAATCTCATTAAAAAAAAAACATTTAAGAAACATGATGGACTGATCACACTATTAAAGCTACAACGAATGAAGAAATAATAATAATTATAATTATTATTTCGGTGCGTTTCAAGTATCCCCAACGTTAGCTATCTTATATTTCGCAACTAGGACAACTGCTTTCAACGAACTTCCCAACGTCCCTCTTTTTTCCCATTATTATCAGCCGAAGGAGGTGGTATTTTTCTCCCCTTAGCACAAGACCCAAATATGAGACCTTTCTAATTTTTACACCCAACAATTCTCTTATGGCTCTGGCTCTTTGTAGTACGTCTGCATTATTACACCCTATTGGTCCACGGTATATGGTGCATTAATATTATCGTTACAAAAGGAGGTTGTCATTTTATTGAATGCAGCTGGCGCAACTTCAACTATTTATATTATATTTTTGTTTAATCGATCTTTAGATTATAACAGCACGAGAAAAATCGATGTAAAGGCATCCCAAGATTTAGAAACTATGTTAGACTCGCTGCAAACCCAATCCCAAAGATTGAAACTTGATTTGAAATGACATAATGTTAATACGTTTGCCTAGGTTCAGGAGTCAAATTTATACATTTTAGCTATATCGCTGTCATACGTTAATACGCTTGCCTAGCTACGGGAGTCGTCAGTTCATAAATGCAATTGATCGGCATTTTCATATGATAATACGTTTGCCTAACTACAGGAGTCAAACCGATCAACCAACTAACTAACTAACTAACCATCACGCCGTTTCTCCAGAAGGGTAGGCAGAAAGAACGGACCACCACACTGTTCTGTCCTGACATACTTCTGTCGCTTCCTCTACATTCATACATCTTGTCATGCACGCACGTCAATTTCTCCGACTCCTCACATGACCGACATTCTATATTTGATTGATTTGATCGTGCCAAGTTTTCCTCGGCCTTTCTTTATTTCTAGTTCCGTTCACGTTGTTTACATATACCTTCTTCACCATTCTATCTACACTTATTCTTTCCATGTGTCCAAACCATCTCAATGACCCTTTCATTGTTTTGTTCATAACACTTTCAGTCGCACCGCATTCACTTCTTATACTTGCATTTGACACTCTATCTTATACAGATTTACGACACATTCGTCTTAGAGATCTCATTTCTACTAATTTCATCCTTATTTTGCCAGTTTCATGCTTCACTTCCATACATAAGGGTCGGCACAAGAACACCATTATGCACTGCCATCTTTCTCTATTTTGGATTAAGCTTTTGTTTGCGATGACAACTTTAAGTGCACCATTTACTCTGTTGCCTGCCCCAACCCTTCTTATAATATCCTTCTCCACTCTCCCATCCTTTGTAAACATAATTCTTAAATAAACAGATCAAAAATATCAAAATAGATTTTAAGCGAATACGATTATATGGCTACAGAAGTCAAATAGTTTATTTTAACGTTAGATTACCACCATAGATAAGTATCTATGGTGGTAGTACCTTTTTAGAATCGCAGTTAGAAATAGTGCAATCATGACCCTAACCGTGAAATGTTGTCCTTGTCATTGCTGTCGAGGTTGTGGATGATTGCAATATTCAATAATGCGATTCTAATAAGGTACATTAATGTTTATTTTGGGAGAACTATAACATTTAAAAAAATAATGATGTTCGGGAAATGCAGAAGAGGATGTTGAACATCAGCCTGCGAGACAGGAAGCGACATGAATCGATCAGAGAAAGGACTAAAGGCGCGGATGTAGAGGGCAAAATAGGGTAGTTGAAGTGGAATTAGGCCGGTCATATTACGAGGATAACGGATGATCGGTAGACAAGACGCACCCAGGAGTGGCGACCAAGAACCGGGCACAGTAACACGGGCAGACCTCAATCAAGATGATATGACGACTTCAAGAGAGTGGCAGGAGATCAATGGCACAGAGTAGCGAGGGATATAGAGTTGTGGAAGTCGGGAAGGGAAGCCTATGACCAACACTGGAAGACTAATGTCTGATGATGAAGTTCGACTTTAAACATTTCGAATCCGTATCGTTTTATGAAACTTCTTTGTGACATATTATTTTCTACTTCTTGTTCTAGGTAATAAACAGGTCGTTGAACTTGTTTATGCAAAGAGCTCTCTTGGGATGATGATGCCCAGCTATCCCTCCATCTCTTCGGCGGCCTTCCTGGTAATCTCTTGCTGCTGGTAATTTCTTATATCCTCCATACGATTTTCACGATCTCTCCAATATGAGCATCTGCTTATTTCCTACCTTACTGGAGCGTAGGGTTCCCATTTCTACTACACTGAGAAGGTTCTTAGTCCCACAGGTATTGGTATCGGTTCTGATTTCTTTCCCGTATGTCATGATGGGGCGGACGCATGTCTTGTATACCCTGACTTTTTTTTCGGTTAACATGTATTTGTTCATCAATATGTTACACAAGCAGCCAGCCACGGCTGTCGCTTCTGTTGAATTGTGCTCGTATTTCACCATATAGGTCACAGTGGATACATTTTATGGATTATAAAATGGTGATTATAAGCGTGTCTTCTGCCGGTAAGTACATATGGTCTTGAAACTGTCATTCTGACAAAGCACAGTGCAAAGAGACTAAGAGTCATGCAGCGAGCGATGGAGAGAGCCATACTAGGCCTGTCCCTTAGAGATAAAGTCAGGAACGAAACGGTGAGGGATAAAATAAGTGTCAGACGTGATTCAACGGGTGACGACTTTAAAATGGAAATGGGCAGGGCATGTCGCTAGAGCTGCAGACAAAAGATTGACCAAAATACTGCTGAGACCAAGAGATTCGAGAAGAAGAGTAGGAAGACCCCAAATGAGGTGGAGGGATGACCTGGAACGATACGCTGGGGTGCTATGGATGCAGACTGCGCAGGAGAGATCGACATGGAGGAGGCTTTCGTCCAAGAGTGGACGGCGATAAGCTGAAGAAGAAGAAAATTGTGAAAATTTTAAATTTAATTTAATTTTGTCATCGGTTCAGCCCTGGCACTCCAGCCTAGGACGGCACCTTCTGGCGACACTCTTCCACTAATTCCTCCGCCGAGGGCGGGGGCGGGGGTGGCGGGGGACAGCGGGCGCGGCGGACCGGCCAGATGTGGTCACTACCTACCCCTTTCTCGAGAGGGAATTATCCTTATTGAGAGCCTACAATGTTTCGCCCCTGATCGATTTGTCTATTCATATGCAGAAAAAATGATTTATTTTTTATTTGTGAATAGATATCAAATCCATTATACCATTTTACAGCTTTTTCTAGTGTCAATCAAATAAAAATTGTACATTTATTAATCCGGAATTGTGATATCATATAAAATAGAAATGAGATCTCTAAGACGGATGTGTGGATACTCCGTGTATGATAGAGTGTCGAATGAATCGGGTGGTAGTCTAGGGGATAGAACGCTTGGCTCCTGATCCAGGGGACATGGGTGCCTGGGCCTGGGGGCCTGGACACGACCAGATTCCTTCTTCATAATAATGAGTTATTTTCTGCTCACATTGAAGATTGTAAAATGAATTCTAATATCATCGATATAAATCCTTGATGTTAGTCTTTTAAAAAAAAAAAAAATATATATATATATATATATATATATACGAGGTATGTTCAAAAAGTATCGCGAATTTTGAATTTCCGCCGGTTACGTATATTAGATTTTTGATTTTTTTGTGGCGTTATGTTGGTACTCATGTCTCTCACTTATGCCGATAAGTTCGGCCAGTTTGAATGTTCAGTTAATTTTTGAGAGCCACTTTGCTTGCACGTGTTTTGGCTCGTCTTCGATTTTTGCCCACTCCAAAAAAATGGATCAAAGAATCTGTATCAAATTTTGAGTGAAAAACAAAATTAAGTCCCCGGACGCATTCCGAATGTTGACTGTGGCATATGGTGAAGCTATCTTGGACCAAAGCAACGTTTATCGGTGGTACAAAATGTTCTCAGAGGACCGAGAAGATGTGAACGAAAAAGAGCCTGCCGGACGCCCGAGCACGTCAACAACAGACGAAAACATTGATGAAGTGAATAACATAGTATTGGCCAATCGTCGAATCACCGCTAGAGAAGTTGCTGAGGACTTAAACATATAGCTTGGCTCGTGCCATTCGATTTTTACCAATGATTTGGGCATGAGATTGGTCGCCGCGAAATTCGTACCAAAATTGCTAAATTTCGCATCTGCTTGTGCGCGAATTTTTGGCCAAAACAACACACCAATAATGCCGCAGCCACCGTATTCCCCAGATCTGACCCCCTGTGACTTTTTCTTGTTCCCGAAACTGAAGAGGCCCATGAAAGGACGACGCTAGGCTACGATTGAGGAGATAAAGACGGCATCGAAGGAGGAGCTGAACAAGATCACAAAAAATGATTTTTTGGGGTGCTTCGAGGATTGAAAAAAACGCTGGCACAAGTGTATAATATCTGGTTGGGATTACTTTGAAGGGGACAAAATAGAAATTCATGAATATATAAAGAATTTTTGAAAAAACACAAAATTCGCGATACTTTTTGAACGGACCTCGTATATGCAAAACATGAATTGTTTTGTTTTAAACAAAATAGAGTGCGCGCTTCTAGTGTTAAACGAACATTAAAATAGCAATTAATCAGCCGAGGTACGTTAGAAGATAAATGAATATCACCGTAGATCACATAAACAAAAGATATAGAAATATATGTATTGGGTCGCCCCCTTATGAGCGCGTGGGACCCTGATATATTGCGCCAAGACTTTTTCATTTGCGGAGGAAGAACCGAGAATGTAAATAAAAGGTTCCAGACAGAAGGATGAAAAGGGGACGCCGTAATAGCGGCGCTAAGGACAGGCCGGGATAAAGGATAGGTCGGCAAACTATGGCGTTTGTACCGCCACGCTACCGCCGCGCCGCGAATACCAAACAGGCGAGCACTGAAACCAGGCCCATTCACGGAAACACAACTTTTCTGAAACATAATTAATTACTACACCAAATACAATTGAATATTGCGTGGAAGAAGTTGGAACTAACCACTAACAAGTTAATGGAATCAAACATTCCTTACACTGTACCTAACCCTCTGGCATATCAGATATTTTTTTATTTTTTTATTTCCAAATCGATTAATTATATATATATTTTTTACTAATACATTACCAAACAAATTAACTAAACATCACGTCGTTTCCCTGAAAGGCAGAGAGGATGGACCGCCACACTAATCTGTCCTGACATACCTTTTGAGTTCCTCTACATTCATACATCGTAACACCCAGGCTCGTCGATTTTTTCGACTGAGAGCTCCGACTACCATACCGAAGGCCCCGGGTTCAATTCTCGGCGATGCAAGTACGTTCGATGGCAGTGTGATTGTCACACTGTCTTTGGTCTGCTGTAGAATTCACGTGACAATAAAATGGTGATGAGAATCAACATAATATAATAGTTAAAAACAAAAAGCTAAAAAAATATATTTCTAAATAAGTAAATAAAGTAATTTATATTACAATATAACACTTGTAAGAAACTAAAACCTTGTGATATGATGTATTATCCACAAAGTTTTATATAAGAACCGATTAGTTTCGTGGCTGAGTTTCGTTGGGGCAATAGTACAATATTTTTTTTATTCCTCTGATCAAGTTTGGGAAACTGGATGCTTCTTAAATAAACCTTAGTTATGTTTCTAAACAATACTTGCTAATTACCATTTTTGCTGATTAACGTTAAATACATAATTATCATTGTTTATTAAACTACAAAACAAAGTTTTTTTTTTAGTTGTTTGTAGTAGTAATATGGTATATTTTGGAAACTTCTCAAACATAAAGAAAGCTCAAAAATACATTTGAATAAATCATTTGATTGCGTGATTTTTTTCTGACTAAAGGATGGTATCAAAAGAGTGTTTTGATACTTCAAAGTTATTTTTAATTAAGTAAAAAAAAATAGAAGTTCTATTTTTCTATTTGATATGAAATTGCTAGTTTGCACCAAAAGGGATCGGAATAAGCATACCATTTATTATACAACACTTTCCCAAAAGGTTTAAGTAGCAATATGCGTATTTGATAAGACAGGCGATACATTGTAAAAAATTTTACGGACCCCTAGGACAAAGGACATAAGGGTCCTCGGTTTGGCACGTGCGCTATTTGGATCCTGGTCAGGTGCCACGTGGCTATTTGGTGCATGACGCCATAAATTTTGTTTGCATAGCCCCTCGCAGTTTATTTTTAGATGAGCGTTGCAAATTGGGATGTTAAGGGTACACCCGTGCCGTCACGCATAAGCTGGTTCAGAAAAGGGTTAAAACAACGCAAAATCAACCGCAAACTACAGAAGTGTCAAGTTGAACCCTTTCGAATCTTTGCTACATAAATAAATAAATAAAATAATAGCCCTGACTTTTTAAGACAATCAAATTATTATTATTATTTTGATGACTTATATTTTAACTGCGCCGTTTTGTAAAATCAATTACTCCAAGGGCGCACTAGGAAATGACTGACCGAACAGTGCAGTCGTTAGATGTTTCTTAAATATAACGTCCACTATCCTCATACTTAATACATGGAGGATATTCCACGCCTACGAACCTGCAACGTAATTGTATAAAGAAGGAATAATTATAAGAGCACTGTGTTTCATATTTTTATCTTCATAAAATCGTTGATTAAACGTAATTGATTTACCAGGATTACTTTAGAGATTATATTAATGAGAATATAAATATATACGGACAGTATACGGTAAATAAATAAAAAAAGTTACACAACTAACAAAAAACGGGTTATAATTTAGAAACTAGAAGTTGATACTAATGTTGTTACTTTATCACAAATATTAAACGAAAATCGAAAAAAAACTCACTAGGTTTTATAAGTAATGTCATTAAAAATCGCATATCTACTACATATGGAGTTTTAAATCATTATTCTAGCAACTTGTTTACGTTAATCTTCTTCTTATCAAATCAAATGTACACTTAATATGTCTTATAAAAGCGAACATAACATGTCTATAACTATAATAAAACTTCTAGAAAACAGACGTTTTGATTCGTATTATTTATTTAAAATGGAATTTTATATCATTGTTCTAGAAACAATTAATATGTTTTTTGAAATTTTGGAAAAATCCGTATAACTCGTCTCTCTGGACCTACGTTTCGGAGTTCATTGCAGTTTCCATCTTCAGGGTGGTTATGACTTTGGTCAATCAACCTGAAGATATAATAAACATATTGCTGCCAACCGCGAAAATCTACGCATTTATTAAACAATAAGTATATTGTTAATTACTCTATAATACACATAATTTATGTGAAAAAAGAATTTGAACATTCTTTAAGATTTGAGAAAAAAACGCATGAAAATATGCTTGTTGTTCTAATTGCCATGTTTCGTCATGATTAATGTACAAATTATTGATATAAAATATTTTATTTTATTGTATACCATCGAAATATATTATTCATATTGTACATTGTGTGCTTTCGTTTTTGTAATGCGACTCGTTATACACAAAATATACTAAGGATGGATATCTACTGAGGGTATTTGAATATGCATATGGAAAGATGAAGGATTTTAAGATTAAAATTTCGAAAGCAGTATAAGCTTCGAGATTCATTCCTTCGTTTCGAATACCTTGATTGGAATGGCGAGAAAGTTTTGCATATCGCTTCTTTGCATACGAAGCCTCTTTCCGTTGAAAGCATAAACCCAAAGATTCCCATTTCAGAAAAGGCAATAAGAGAGCTCGCAGACAAAAATTGCGAGTTTTATGAATTTTACGCTATAAATAATATGCAAGCTTCGTGTGGCAATAAAGCATTCGAAATAGCGATTTTATGTAGCATTTGGAAATGTATTAACTTTATGTTAGCTTAAAGTGTAAACATTGTGGAAAACTGGATTTAGTTACTTTTTGCAATAAATCACTGGGTTTATTTAGTTTAGTTTATTTAAACTACGGGAAAATTGCGGTTTCGTTAAAAAAAAAAATAGAAATATTTTAATAACATAAAAGCAGTATTTTATTACATGAAAAAGGGCGAGCATTGTGGATGGACCCCCTAAAACTTCTCCCTAAGTACTTTTCGTGCATTTATGACCATTTTGAAATTTGATTTGTTATTCTGTTCCATGCTCGCTTCACATATGGTATATTTGATTTTCCATTTCTTCATTTTTTGTTTTTGATCCGTTCCATTGGGCCAAATTCATTTTTTACTTAATACTGGTGTCATTCTTCTGCTTATTTCAGAAATAATATTCTGTGGTCTTCTTTTTCTATTTCTTATTTCTCTTACATTCTATTCCTATTTCTCGAAGCGCATATGAGGCTGTCCAGTCAGAAATCCAATCCAGTGTGTGTTTGCTGTGATGACCTATGGATACGAAACATGAACGTTTACTAAAGAACCAATCCACAAAATCAAAGTTGCACAACGGGCCATAGAAAGATCATGTTGAGTTTCTCGCTGAGAGACCATACCAAACGTGCAGATTAGAAGACGCACCAGGGTCACCGATTTAGGGAAACGCATTTCGATTATGAGGTGACAGTGGGCTGGTCATGCGTATCGACGAGATGATGGAAGATGGAGCCAGAGGGTTACTGAATGGAGGCCAGGTTAAGGTTAGAGAAGTGTCGGGAGACAGCCTACCAGGTGGAGCAATGATATTGTGGGGACGGCGAGAAGGGCCTGGAGAACACTGGCGAGAGACCGAGAGAGATGGCGTGGGGGTGGAGAGACTTACGTCCAGCAGTGGATGGAGACAAGCCGACGAAGAATACAATGAATGTTATAATACAACGTGCCCAATTAGTGTCTACGAAGAACTTTGTATTTATTTTACACACGAATTTTCTCTAGCGGAAAAATAAAATAAATAAAATCGTCCTGTAGATGCGAATAAAAGATTCTCACGGAAAACTGAATAAATCATTATACAAAGGACTCGAAGAAAAGTACGAACGTCTCGTTTCACAATCCGCAATATTCCGCAATTTACAACACAAAGTGATTTCACTTAAATTATGTAGACGCGGAAACACGAAAAGTTTTAGATTACTGGCGATAAACTCTAAACATTTCCACATTTGATATGAAATAAAGTCGGCACAGAGTAGCGAACGAATACGAGACATTGAACGTGAAGGAAACTTGGAGAGAAGTTAGGGTAAAGGTGGAATTCGCTCGGTGAATGTGTTATTAAAAGTTTTGAAAATTCTTTCAAAGAGAACTAACTAATCATCGCGTCGATTCCTCGGAGGGAAAGGCAGAGAGGATGGACTGCCACACTGTTCTATCCTGACGTAACTCTGTAGATTCTTCTATATTCATACACCGCGATGCGTACGCTCGTCAAGTGTTCAGAATTCGAACATGGCCGTCTTTTAGTAATTGATTATCTTTTATTCAGCCTCTATCCACTCCAACCAGTAAGTCTCTCCATCCCCACGCCATCCATCTCAGTCTCTCGTCAGTGTTCTCCGGGCACTTCCGGACGTCCACACAATATCAACGCGCCACC
>JAHDVF020000147.1:0-130679 GCA_022606425.2 Lepidostoma basale | reverse complement strand
CATGATGTATGAATGTTGAGAAAAATATCAGAAAAGAAAAGTGTGGCAGTCCATTCTTTCCGCCTTCTGTGATGGTTAGTTAGTTAGTTATTTCACTTAACACAGACATGTTTCGGTTAAAATAGACCGTCTTTGTATGCACACAAATCTAACCAAACAAAAAATTAAAATAATGTACATTGATAAAGGTTATATTAATTTGTAAAATCATATTATTAAGCATTGGCCAACAAATTTATTTTAAAAAAGAGCATGTTAGTTATCTACTCGTTATAACAAAAACCATCCAGTGGATGACCAAATTCTTTCCTTCTTATTTAAAAATTATGAGCTTTATTATTTTCTCAACGTGCATATCATGCATGCACTTCGTTTCGCCGACATTTTATATAATATTTGATTAAATAGCTTCTTCATGTTCAAAAAATGGTTGATTCTAATAAAGCATGATGGTGGTATGAACAAAATAATTTATTGCCCAGTGATTTCCACAGTCCATACGAGACCCCTTTCCCTTAAATAGAGGCATGATAACAGCCCTCCTCCAGTCGAGCGGCGTATATCCTTCCTCAAAACACAGGTTAAAGAGTCTATATAACCACGCTGAAACCACCGGCCCACTGTTTTTAAAGGTTGGTCATCTAAGATGTCGGAAGAATCAACGTGCGTGTTTTACTCGCTGTATGCATGTGGAGAGAGCTAGAGAGGTGTGCCAGGATCGAGTAGTGTGGCGGTCCATTCTCTCTGCCTACCCTTACGGAGAAACGGCGTGATGGTTTGTTGTTGTTGTTTCTATTCAAAAATATATATAAAATGAGAGTAAAACATTAATGAAATCCGCGTTACGATTTTATTTTTGATTTTAAGAAGTTTCACGTTTGCGGCGAAGAATTTTGTAGAAGAATTGTCAGCGTAGAAGTCTCCTCGTATCAAAAAATAAGTATCTCAAACTCTTCAACTAGAACGCGCAGAGGGGAATGGCTTATTTCACGTGTCTATTGCCAAGATTTTGTAACGCCAAGATGTCACAATGTCGAAAGTATGACATGGAAAAATCATACAATGAATCCTGAAGCAAATTTCAATAGACATCCCAAGACCCAGTTCAATAGATCGTTTGACGTACAAATTCTATTTTTGGTTGAATAATAGGGGATTCTGACATGCCAACAACATTGTTAAAACAAAATTTTGAATGTATACAAATACTTGTAGACGAATACTGGATTTTACCCATTGCGGGTTATCAATTAAAGGATTAATTGTATCTCAATAGAGACGAAGATGCAAATTGGAAACAAAATATGTTTGTTGATCGAGGGGTTTACAGGACTTATGACCTGTCATTGGTTGGGTTAAGCGCACGCTTTATGTTATACAACATTCCCTATTCCACCTTTTTCTTATGACCACCATGTCTGACAAAGTTTTGGAAGTTGTATATATATTAATCTGCAACACCACCCTTTGCATGGTAGTTTTTTCAATCTACACACTAACGCCATCTATGAAGATTGCATTTTTTTAAGCATCAAGCAGAAGATCTTTTTAACGCAATGTGAAAGGTTGCCGCTATTAGCGCATTGCTAGAAACCGCCTGGAGATGTTCAATAAAAAAAATTAACAATTAACAATATACTCATTCTCTTTCTTTTGGCTTTTTTCCTATTTATATTATGATTGTATGTTTTTTGTTTCGTTCTAAATTCAAATTGAATTCGGTCAGTATATTTTAATAGAAACAGAAAATTAGATATTAAAAATGTAAAAGGACTGTTATCAAAGTCGTTAATCGAATTTACGTACCTTTTTACCTTTTATAATATTAAAACGTTATCAGATGTTGTTTACTGGAAAGAAAAAAATAATTTATTGTTTGAGGAAGATAAATATTTTAGCAGTGCTGTCGACACTTTGTAAAAAAAACTCGTATTAATAAATTTTGAATGTGATTTAAAGCAGAGTGGAATTTGGTTGTATTCATAACCAAAAAAATGCAGGTATAAATAAAATATGTATTGAAGCGAAGCCTGGAACTGGCAAAAAAGTATAAAGGATAAAAAAAGCAATAGAATTAAAAATGGGGTGGTCTAGGAATCGGGTGGTGGTCTAGGGGATAGAACGCTTAGCTCCCGATCCAGGGGATTTGGGTTCAAGCGTAGACACGACCAGATTCCTAATTCATAATAATGAGCTATTTTCTGCTCAATTTGAAGATTGTGAAAATAAATTGAGACGGAGAAATCAACGTGCGTGCATGACGCGATGTATGAACGATGAGGAAGCGTGTTAAGTATTTAAATTTTTAATTGTATCTCAATAGAGACGAAGAAACAAACTGGAAACTGAATATGGATGATCAAGGTGTTTACAGGACTTATGACCTGTCATTGGTTGGGTTAAGCGCACGCTTTATGTAATTACAACATTCCCCATTCCACCATTGTTATTATGATCATGCATAATACATTTTTGGAAGTTGTATATATACTCCAAATCCATACCTATCTTCACGTGTCTCATTTCCTCGTATACAGATATAAGTATACATTTCACAAATATTTGTTAAGTATTTTTTAAAAAATTTTTTATTTATACGATTTAATTTGGGAGTATCGTGAGAGGACTCTCATTACTGATACCCCACTATTTATGACATGACTTTTTTATTCATTAATATAAACAGGAAATATACTTATTGTAAAAAATGATACATAGAATTACTTAAAACTAACTAAACTAAATAATCGAGCAAATAACAAATTGCGGCAAGTAAAAATTACAATTAAATTTACGTTTTTTAAAAGTTAAATATAAATTACTATGATAATACATTTTTACTACACAGATAATAAATGGAGAGTGAAATGAAGAAATATATAAATTCTCGGCTTGAAACAGAAAATCAGGGAGAGTTTTGAAAATATCACGAAATAATTTATACAAAGAAAATATAGAATATGACAACATTTTGAATGTATACAAATTCTTGTAGACAAATACTGGATTTCACCCATTGCGGATAAATTATTTTTATTTTACAAGGATTAATTGTATCTCAATAGAGACGAAGATGCAAGTTCTGTTCCCAGAAAACAACTTGCATCTTCGTCTCTATTGAGATACAATTAATCCTTGTAATATAGAATATGAGTAATTGTTCCTTCTAATTACTGTTTTATAATTATTACTATTATTTTATTATTATATTTTCCACCTTTAATATTTTCTCCTATAAATAGTAACTAACCGTTCTTTTAATTAAAATATTTAGGTACCTAATTCAATTTCAGCAAGACCTTCAAAATAGGGTAAGCAGTACAATGATTGGCACTCTAAGAAAAACTTTTCATGTTTCATGTCTATGCGTCTCACTTTTTATGTTTATGATTTTTTTCTTTTTAAATTCATATTTTATGAACTATTTAGATAATAAAAAACACACACAGCAATCCTTCTGAAATAACCATTAGTCGTAGATTTTTTTGCAAAAAAAATATCCTAAAAACATAATCATTGGCACCTCGAGTATAATGATTGGCATAACGTAAATGTATAATTATTGGCACAGTAAATATATTTATTCAGATGGATCATTCTCATTATCTACTTCTAAATTGGTTGTTTCTGTACTAATCGAAGTAGGTTTAAGTTTTTTTGTAAATATTAAATAATGCATTGAAATCAGGTGACTTGTTAACGTTTTTTTTTCCATTTCCAATTCTCAATTAGTTTTACCAGTCATGAAAAAATAAATTCCTCAAATGCAAAATATATTAATTAAAGATTTTAAAATAGTGCGAAAATTTATTATTTCGACAATTTTACAGTTTCTACGTGCTATTGAAACGAAGAGTGCCAATCATTGGGGGGGTGCCAACATTAGTACTTCTTACCCTATATCAAAGACATTATTTAAATTGACAAGGGAACAAATATACATAAAGATTCGAAAAATCATGAAAATTTAACACTTGATATATTATTGTAACACCTGATGATGTCAACATAGGTTGATGAAACAGCTGTCGCGTAAAATAAAATGCAATTGTGATACAAAAAACAAAGTTATTTAATTTAACAGTTTTAATATATTTTTTAATTTCCATCATTAATCTAACTAACTAACTAACTAACCATCTCGCCGTCTCCCCGAAAGGGTACGCAGAAAAAATAGACTGTCACACTTTTACTGATGCGGCACTCCACCCTTCTCGTTGCGCCCCGCGGGAGACGCGGTGTGATGGGTTGCGAACCTCATCGCCACCAATAGGCATCTTCCGTTTTTTTTTTATCAAAAATAAAAATAACAACTTCACAATGTAAAGAGCTACAATTCCCCAAGTATGGAGTCAAGCACTATGTTCACTAGACTACTGTCCGGATAAGAGAAGAATATTAAAAAACGATTTGGATAATTTTGAAAATGAAGCATGAACGACAGTATAATTAATGCCCTATCTACCCTTAACATTTTCCGGTCCATAATTTCCCCTCCAACTGAAAAGTTTCCAGCCTCACAACTACTTCGCTTCTGTTCCCAACTGATAAGAAATGACTGAAGAAAGAAATGAACTGTAAAGACCGGGAAACTTAGCATTTTTTACATTTTGAAATTTGCAAAGATTGCTTTTGAAATTTTCACTCGCGTAGCGAAACAGTTATCTTTCGCTTCCGCATTTCCTAACTACTTAATATTCTAAACTGTAAAATTAAATTCCTTTTTTTTACGTATCACAATTGTATTTTATTTTACGCGACAGCTGTTTCGTCAACCTATGCTGACATCATCAGGTGTTACCTGATGATGTCAACATAGGTTGACGAAACAGCTGTCGCGTAAAACAAAATACAATGTGATTCATAAAACAAAGTAATTTAATTTGACAGTTTAAAATGATGAGGTATCATATTGTTTCGGCCAAAAAAATGGACTATTTACTTGATTTTCTATCTTTAAAGAGTTTTGGTTCCAACCCTTATCTATGGAAGCGGAACGTGAAACTGGCAGAAGATGGATGAGAACAAAATTAATACTGTAGAAATGAGATCCCTTAGACATTCACTAGTTTTAATCCAAGGAATTGGTTGGCAGCAATTGAAAGTATTTGTTTTCTGAACGTACATACTCATGAAAGATGTCGTATCTCATCTCTTCTGTATTTATTCCGCTCTGATCCTTCCTCTGCCAGTTCCATGCTTCGCTTCTGTACATTAAGGCGATTCGTTGTGAATGGCTTCATAAATATCAACCTTAATCCATATTTTTGGATTGAATTTATCATTATTAAAATTATTTAATTATTATTTGAGTAAAGCCTAGATATACAAGGTACGCGCTCGCCCCATCATGACGTATGGAGTAAAGGTCAGAGCCGATATGAATAAAACTAAGAACCTTCTGAGAGTAGCAGAAATGCGAGCCCTACACTCCATCGCAGGCAAAACCCTCAGAGATTGGATCAGAAATGAAACGATAAGGTCTGTCTGTGATGTAGAGGACATAGTAAGATGGGGAAGAAGCAGAAGGCGCTTTGAAGAGACCACGTGGACCGCATGGAGAATACAAGAATCGCAAAAATTGTTAATGATGAAAACCCAAGCAGCAAGAGACTACCAGGAAGGCCGCCGAAGAGATGGAGAGATGGCTGGATATCATCATCCCAGGACTACCTACCGACCTAAACTAAGAGGAAGAAGAAGAAGAAGAAGACGACCTTAATGACAAAGTGGTAATAGATATGGCCGCCACATCGAAGGTCTCGGGTTCGATTCCCGACGAAAGCAGTGTTTTTGTCATACTGTCATTGTTGTGGTGTAGAATTCACGTGACAATAAAATGGCGATAGATAAGCTACCTATCACATGTCTTGAGAATCAACGGTTAAAAGGGTGTACATATATAATAGTAATTGGGTTCAAATAACCTCTTGTATTCAAATGTAATTCAAAAGTAAAAGCAACGGGAAACTAGCACATTAAAGGTCCAAGTGGCATCTCAAGAATCAGCGAAAATTGTACATTGCTGTAAACAAATCAATCGGGTAGAAAATATAGATAGAAATATTACAAAAGCTTGTGTTTCAAATAATTTTGTTTTTGCTCCAAAGCCATAAACCGAGTAAAGTGTACAATAGTCATCTTCCCTTCTTCGTATTTTACATTAATTCGGGTCTGTCTTGAGCATAAAATTTACTGTAAAAGGACTATCATTCTATGGATATTATTCTGGCTATTACGAAAAGGCAGAAAACATCATGCCGCCCTTACAATTGTCGGAAAACACCCTTTAAATCTTTAGTACAATAAGGGTAGTGTTTTTTCGAATAAACTTTGAAATATCTAAAATAACTATGAATTTTTTTTATAGTTTTAAACTAAATGCTACTAGTATAAGCAATGTTATTTTTACAATATAAAAAAACTAACTAACTAACCATCACGCCGTCTCCCCGAAGGGGTAGGCAAAAAGAATGGACTGCCACACTTTTCTTTCCTGATATATTTCTCTCACTTTCTCAACATTCATACATCGTGCCATGCACGCGCGTCGATTTCTCTGACTCCTCACATGGCCGACATTCAATATTTGATTTATTTGATCGTGCCACGTTTTCCTCGGTCTTCCTTTATTTCTGGTTCCGTTTACATCGTTAAGATATAATTTTTTTACCATTCTTTTTTCATTCATTCTTTCCGTATATCCAAACCAATATTCAATGTGAAATTGAAAGGAATGAACTATTATTTTTATAAAATTAAGTTTGGTATTTGAAATATCATGGGAAAAGTTCTTTGTATTTATAATAGTTCAAATACACTAAAGTTTATGTCTTCGACCGATTTCGGCAGCTCGCTGCCATCTTCTGGTGGTATTTTTACAGAATTATTATTATTTTTTGTTTCTTTATAGAATAATGTTTTCGTGATTTTTTTGTTTTCCACTTTCGTGGCAGAGTACTAAGAGCTCTGACTTCCATACCGAAGGTCCCGGGTTCGATTCCCAGCGATGGCAGTGTGATTGTCACACTGTGTTTGGTCTGGTGTAGAATTCACGTGACAATTAAATGTCAATAGCTTGGCTACCTATCACATATCATAAGATTCAATATAATAGCTAAAGTAAATTGAATACAGTAATTGGATTCAAACGACCTGTTTTATGCAAGAATTTTTACTTTAATTGGCACTGCACTGAGGATGTTGGGCTTCGTCGTCCAGACCAGAAGAGTTTTAAGAGATTCCCATGTGCTCAGAGTCCTAAACAACGCCTATTAATTCGGAGCAGACTCGAAAGTGGTTCCGTGATATGGAGTCCTCATGAGACGAGATATTCCGTTATGCTAGAGAGGGTTCAGAAAAATATTCTGAGGTATCTCTTCATGAGGGAATATGGTAGCTATCCGTGGTTCTATCCAACGGCATTTATTTTGAGAATGCTTGGGACTAACTCTCTGCAGCTTCGAAGAGATGGGCATCTCATAACCCATTTCTTTAGATTACTCAGGAGATATTTCAAGAACTCAGCAGTGCCGGAGGGTGTTTGGATTTTTGTCCCTGATAGACATCTCCGACAGCGACAGCATAGATTGTTTTATCTACCGGTCACCAGAACCAACCTGCCTCTGGTGACACCAGTGGGAAGAGCAATTAATCTGCTGAACGCGGTCTCCGCGGAGATCGACGTCCTTCATATTAGTGAAAGTACGTTTAGATGACAAATACTCAATTCTGGAGAGTATCTTGCCTTCCTAATGTCGAACCATCTCTCGTGAGTTTCTGGTAGTATACTTTACACTATATATTATTTTATCTGTTCTCAATAAATGTCTTTAAAAATAAATTATAATGTGTATTGAAGAAATAAACTGATTTTTCTTGTGTATGGATGTGCAGCTTGAAGCTGGCAAAACAATGATTAAAATAAGTTAACTGGCGTAGAGAAGAGATCACTGAGAATAATGTGCAACGAAATAAAAAATAAAATTAAGACAGGGAATTGTGAAGGGAAAAATAGAGGGCCGCAGGAGGGCAGGGAGAAGGCAGATCTTTTAGCTGGGCAATGTGAGGGAATGGACGGTAATCGGAACTGTGTAGGAGCTATTCCGGACAGCGCAGGATAGGGAAGAGTTTACCAGAGTGATTGCCAACGTCGGGGGGACCTGACAGGGCACTTTAAGAAGAAGATGTAAGACAGATGATTGCATCATGAGTAAAATTTAAAAAAATCTCTGAGTTGATTTGGACATATGGTACGCCATTTGGACATATGAAGCACCAAATTAAATTTTGATTCGAAACTCTATCATACATAGTTTAAAAATAGATCTAATTTACACTGCCTTATTTTGTCAGTTTCTTGCTTCACTTTACTTTGCAGACTTAATATCTTAGTTTTTTTGAATAGGCTTTTGTTTGCGATTTCATAATGTATAAAGGAATAAAACATTTTACGTAAGGACCATAAGACTTAAACTTATATAGCCTGCCTGTCGTAGTTTAGTTCTTTTGTATTGTTATATATTCTTATAAGAATGGTGTTACTAATTCATGGTACATTTCCGTTACTGAAATTCAGTACTTTCTTTTATCTGTCATATATTTTTACACAACGCTAAATTTTTTCCAGAATCGCCTACGAAACTAGCTTTTTTTAGCAATAAAAATACTAAACATGCCTCTAACTTTTAATTCTTGTGTCCATAGTAAAACAGATGATCAATTACTTGATTAGTTAATTTTAAGTCAATAAATAAATAAATATTCAACACTTTTTCACTTATTACAAATCACTTTGGAAGGTCTTGGCCGAGTATGGAGTGGGCACAAAACTGATACGCGCGTTTCCATCCTTCTATGAGGAAAGCACCGCTTGTGTCAGGGTTAACGGGGCTGTCACATCTTGGTTTGACATCACCAAAGGTGTCAAACAGAGTTGTGTGATGTCCCCGTGGTTGTTAAATCTATACATGGACAAGTGTATGAAAGAACTTGAAGGCATAGACGCTGGCGCTCAGATGAATTGTTTGTTAGTCAGCTGTTTGTTATATGCAGACGATGCTGTGTTAATCGCTGACAGTAGAGAAAATTTGCAAGTCTTAGTGTCAAGGATGTATGAGGCATGCAAAAAGAGTGACTTGATGATGAATGTGTCTAAATCTAAAGTGATGGTTTTCGAGAAAGAAGAATGTATGACAATTTGTGATATAAGTGCGATATAAGTGCGATGGGCGAGAAATTTGAGGAAGTTACCAAATTTACATATCTGGGAAGCATGTTTAAAAGAGACGGAAAAATGGAGAAAGACATCGAAAGAAGGGTAGGTGCTGGGAATAAAATAAATGGCGCACTCAAAGTCTATTATTGTTATTGCCAATTGCAAATATAAATAAATCCACAAAAGCAAAGATGGCAGTACACAATGGAGTTCTAGTGCCAACCCTCATGTATGGAAGTGAAGCTTGGAGCTGGCAAAAGAAGAATGAAAGCAAGATAAACGCCGTAGAAATGATATCACTAAGAATAATGTTCGGGAAAACGTTGTATGATAGAATACCGAACGATAAAATAAGAAATAAATGTAAGGCAGATGACTGCATCATGGAAAAATTTAAAAAAGGATCCCAGAGATGGTTTGGACACATGGAATGAATGGATGAGAGTAGAATGGTTAAAAAGTTGTACACAAGCAGCGTGAGTGAAAAAAGAAGCCGAGGACGACCGAGGAAAATATGGCATGACCAAATTAATCAATTACTAAAAGGCGGCCACATTCGAAGTCGGAATAACCGACGTGCGTGCATGGTACGATGTATGAATGTAGAGGAATCTCGAGAGGTATGCCAGGACAGAGCATTGTGGCGATCGAGTAAATAAATGTGTAGCAGTCCATTCATTCTGCCTACCCCTTCGGGAGACAGCGTGATTGTTAGTTAGTTATGTATTTATTTAATTGATAAAAAAAATAATAAATAAAATCCGATGAATATATTATGGTGTTTTATAAATAACAAGATTAGAAATTAAAAAATGTCTATTGAAAAAATAAAAGCAGTCTGTTTAGATTAAAAACAAGTTGAAATAATGTAGCTTAAACCTGTTTATTCGCTAGGTTTTACGTGACTTTCCTTAAATCCTTTCCATTTATATTCTATTACGTTCTATAAAATGTCCGTATCATTACTAAAGACCTCATTTTCACAATAAAAAGCTCCTTAGCCGTGTCCTATTCACAGGATTAGAGGGAGTCAGGCTATCTCTACATTTTTTTCCCTTCCAAAATATAAAGAGTGCTGACACATAAATTATTAACAGATCCTTCAGCCGATAGCTCCATTAAACAAAAAAAACTCCCCCTTAAGCTTGCTTCACAGCGGGAATGTAAAGAAGGATTAGCGTCTTGATTTCATCCCTTCAAACAATGACTTTCTTTTGTTTTGTTTATAGTTAACTAAGTAACTAACTAACTAACTAACCATCACACCGTCACCCCGAAGGGGTAGGCAGAAAGAATGGACAGCCACACTTTTCTTTCCTGACATATTTCTCCCGCTTCCTCAACATTCATACATCGTGTCATGCACGCGCGTCGATTTCTCTGACTCCTCACATGGCCGACATTCAATATTTGATTTATTTGATCATGCCACGTTTTCCTCGGACTACCTCTATTTCTGGTTCCATTTACATCATTAACATATAATTTTTTTACCATTCTTTCTTCATTCATTCTTTCCATATGTCCAAACCATCTTAATGATCCTTTCAATACACCATCATTCGCACCGCATTCACTTCTTATATTTTCATTCGACACTCTATCATACACAGAGTATCCACACATTCGTCTAAGAGATTTCATTTCTACCGCATTTATTCTACTTTCATCCTTCTTTTGCCAGTTCCATGCTTTGCTTCTAACTAACTAACTAACTAACCATCACGCCATTTCCCCGGAGGGGTAGGCAGAGAGGATGGATCGCCACAATGGCCTGTCCTGGCATACCTCTCAGGATTCCTCTACATTCATACATCGCACCATGCACGCACGTCGATTATTCGGACTTCGAATGTGGCCGCCTTTTAGTAATTGATTAATTGATTAATTTTCCTCGGTCGTCCTCGGCTTTTTTTCCCACTCACGCTGCTTGTGTACAACTTTTTAACCATTCTACTCTCATCCATTCGTTCCATATGTCCAAACCATCTCAGGGATCCTTTTTTGATTTTATTCATGATGCAGTCATCTGCCTTACATTTATTTCTTATTTCATCGTTGTTGTCTTATTTCATGTTTATAGTTATTAAAAATAATTTCATATATTAATAGAAAATTACAGTTTGTAATATAAGTAATAACGAAGAGAACTTTGAGAAGGTGAGTATTTAGATAGCATGCTCACAGCGGATGGCCGAATGGAAAGTGACGTCGAAAAAAGGGTTGTTGCGGGTAACAAAGTGAATGGAGCTTTATAAACAGTCCGTGGAAACAATAATTTATCAATGAAAGCGAAAACGGCCGTTAACAATGGAGTTCTGTTCCTAACCCTTATCAAATCAAATCAAATCAGTTTATTTACTCAAAAGACATTACAAACAGCATAAATGTTTAAGTCATCTATTGAGTACAGGTCAAATATTATATACATACAACATAATATAAAATTCAATCTTCTCTAACTAACTAACTAACTAACCATCACGCCGTCTCCCCGAAAGGGTAGGCAGAAAGAATGGACTGCCACACTTTAATCGATGCGGCACTCCATCCTTCTCTTTTCGCCATCGCGAGAGACGCGGTGTGATGGGTTGCGAACCTCATCGCCACCAAAAGGCATCTCCCGGGCACACTTCGATCGTTCAACGTCCTTATAATAAATCAAAAACAAATTATATAAAATACAATGTACAATGATATAAAATAAAATAACATATAAAAATAATTTAACACATAATGTTATTTTAGATGGTGCACTTGTCGTCAGCTGGACGATCCGGACATTTGTGTTTATTTAATTTTTATTCCACGTTATCCACTGTTTTTTTTTTTCGAAATCTTCTCGAAAATATAAAATTCAATGTACCCACCCGGAATCTAAGGCAAATTAAACTTTTTCACGAAAATCTCCATAAAACAAACTACGGATATAATGCACCTATACCTAGAATGACTAGACTTGTAAACTGTTGTCAAGACTTAGATTTTTTGGATTAAATCTAAATTCTTTTTTGTCTAAACTTAAAAAATATCGACCTCCATCAAACCCTTAAATTGTCTAAACCAGATTCAGCTTTTACTATTTGTTTGTCACTGAGACTACTTGTACCTTGTAATCCTTCCACAATATAATCAAATATGTCGTTAGCTAATTGCAGTCGTGTTCTTATTGCTCATCTCTAGTATACATATCTATTAATCTTTCTTCTTTACTCTCTTCCAGATCATCCTCTTAACTTGTCCTAGGCTAATTGTTTACTGTTACTGTTTTAAAATGTTCCTAGATTTAAGTAACTTATCTGTATTATGAATAATGTATTAGAATTAATTCCATCAACAACAAAATAAATAAATAAATAAATAATAACCAGGAACGCATTAGTAATGATTCGACATTAGGAAGACAAGATACTTTCTAAAGTCAAGAGTATTTGTCCCCTGAACGTACTTTCACTAATATGAAAGACGTCGATCTCCGAGGAGATCGCGTTCAGCATACTAATTGCTCTTCCCACCGGTGTCACCAGAGGCAGCGTAGCATGAAACTGGCAGAAGAAGGATGAGGGCTCTAATACGCATGTGTGGTAGAACGATGTATGACAGAATTTCAAATGCTGATATAAGAAAGAACTGTAGAGCAGAAGAAGGTATTATAAACAAATTTATGAAAGGATCGCTGCGTTGGTTCGGACATATGGTACGCATGGATGGTTAAGTAAGTTTACGTAAAAGATTTAAATGGAGTACGGAGTCGAGGTAGACGGAGGGAAACATGGCATGACCAAATAAATCCATTTTTAAAGGTTGGCCACGTGGTTTGTATGACTCGTATGGATGTGGAAGAAGCTAGAGAGGTGTGTCAGGATAGAGTAGTGTAGCGGTCCATTATATCACCCCTGCGGAGAAAAGGTACGGTGGTTTGTTTATTTAAAATATATTATTTGCGATAATTTACGACGTAAATATCAGAAAAATACATTTATGATAATGAAAACTAAATAGAAAAGATATTGGACAAAAAATCGGTGATTCGATTAGTAAAATTCTAAATTATAGAATTACGCTTTAATTAAGGTTTGGAAACATGAAAGGAATGAATGAAGAAATAATGGAAAAAATATGATATTTGTAAACGATTTAAATGGAACTAGAAACAAAGGAAGACCGAGAAAAACGTGGTACGATATAATAAATCAAAAATTGAATGTCGGCTTCGCGAGGAGTCGGGGAAATCGACGTGCGTGCATAACACGTTTTATGAATGTTGAGGAAGCGAAATGTATGTTAGGAAAGAACAGTCTAGCGGTCCATTCTTTCTACCAACCACTTTGAGGAGACGGCGTGATGGTTAGTTAGTTAGTAATAACAAGCCTTCAACACCTTCGTGGCAGAGTGGTAAGAGCTCTGATTTCCACACCGAAGGTCCCGGGTTCGATTCCCGGCGATGGCACTGTGATTGTCACACTGTCAATAAAATGGCGATAAATTGGCTACCTATCACATGTCATAAGAATCAATATAATAGCTAAAAATAAATTATATACAGTAATTGAGTTCAAACGACCTGTTGTATACAAGAAAAAAAATGGGTTAAGGATAATGCCCCAGCAAGACGTAGCATAAAAATTATGTTATTCGTTTCATACGAAGTTCTCTATTATTGTTCGAGCGAAAATAATTTGAAAACGTTCGAATCGAAGCGAGTTAAGTTGTACCAAGAACGTGTAAATCCAGCTTTATATCGGCAATGACGTCACGAATGTGTTATTGCGAGAGTTTTGTTCTATACTGTCTTTCCATATCGGCCATCTTCCGTTTAAGCAAACACTTTTTGCGTACCCAATTCTCGAGAGGCGACGGTCTCATATAACGCTGTATGCTCGCCAGTAGCGGACCGTCTTTACTCTCCGACATATTCTTCTCTAGACTTCATCTCTCCAATGTCTATCGCGACAACGGCAATGTAGATTATTTCACCCGCCAAAGTGTGGAACCAATCTATCTAAGGTAATTTAATTTAATTTAATTTATTTATTTTAACATAAAAAAGCATCTCAGAACTGCCTTCCAATACAACAAAAATACATAGGTTGCCTTTTATGTATTTACAATCGAACAGTAGATGGCGTTAGTGAGTTATGGCATCACTGTATTTGTGAACATTGACGTTTGTTATTGCGAAACCAGTGGCAACTTAGTAATTGACTGAATAGGTTGTTGATAGTGAACGTTTAAAAGAAGCAAGTTTGTGAGAAAATGGAGATCACTCGTGAAGGTTTGCGTTGGATGATTTTTTATGATTTTAAAATAGGCCTTACTCGACAACAATGCATTGAATCGTTTCGTGCAACTTTTGGTAATAAAGCACCATCAGAGAAAACTGTTTACAATTGGTTTGCAGAATATCTTTGTGGTCGTGCGTCCGTCAGTGATGAATGTCGAGAAGGTCAGCCAAAATCAGTTGTCATTCCGAGAAACATCGATGCTCTGCGCAACATGATTAAAGAAGATCGGCATGTGACTTACAGAGAGATAGAGAGATAGATTTATCGCCCAATGACTTTTTCTTGTTCCCCACCGTCAAACAAAAGATGCGTGGACAGCGATTTTCATCACCTCAAGAAGCTGTTGAAGACTCGTAAAACTATGTTTCTACAATATCAGCTTCAGAGTGGAGAAAATGTCCCCAGAATTGGTTTGAACGTATGCAAAAATGTTGAGACCTTAAAGGCAAATATTTGTAAAAGCAATAAAACACTTTGTTTCCAACTTGTTTGTTTCTGTTTCACTTTTTGTAAAAACTTAAAAGACAACCCTCGTAATAATATGCTAACTTTTAAAGCGCCGTTTTTGTGACGTAATCACCTCAAGGGCGCATTAAGACGTGTTTTAAATCTATGAGATTGATATTCGCGATCGATTAGAAAGTATACTAGAACAAAATATGCAGGTTTTAAATTGGGTATGAAATATGAAAAAGATGGGTTTTCAGCTGAGATCTGAAATCTGTCGGATCATTTATGCATCTGGGGTGAGAAGGAAGATTATTCCAAGCTGATGGTCCGGTTACCACAAACACTATGAAGCTTTGTGGAGTTTTTGGGAACGATATCATTAAATTGAAGAATGGTCGATAAGATGTTGACGCTTTGAGTGGGCAGTCCAGAGAAATTCCGTTTTTGATGGTAGGTACCAATGGCACAACAACAAATAACCATTACGCCGTTTCCCCCAAAAGGTAGGTACAGAAAATGAACCGCCATACTATTCTATCCTTATCCTATCAACCTTCGTGGGAGAGTGATTAGTGCTTTTACTTCCACGCCAAAGGTCCTGGGCTCGATTCCCGGCAATTGCAGTGTGATTATCACACCGTCTTTGGTCTGGTGAAAAATTCACGTGACCGTAAAATGCCGATAGATAAGCTACCTAACATATCATGAGAATCAGTAGATAGCTGTGCCCTTTACATCGATTTGGCTCGCGCTGTAATGATGCAAAGAGCGATTCAACAAAATGATAATAATAACTAGAATATAGGGTGGGAGAGAAATTTGTTAATTTTATCTGTTATGCGGATGATATGGACATTTTTCACGACAGTGAGGTTACCCGTAGAAAGCATCTGCCTCAAATGTTTTAAAGCTTTTCTTTGCTCTCGTGTTTTTCAAATAGTATAAGTGAACAGTGGAAATAATAAGGGAAAGTAGAAATAATTATTGTTAGTGGAAATAGAAGCCGTATAAAACTAATGCAAACATGGCAAGATCAAATTAATCAAATTCAAAATAGCGTCCACATTGGAAGTCGGAAAAATTGACGAGCATTACGATGCTTGAATGTAGAGGAATATAGAGAATTCTGTTTGTTTTAAAGTTGGCAGCAATACGTTTTTTGGGATCCTGGGAAAATCCGTGTAACTCGTTTATCTCTACTGACGTTTCAGATATAGTTGCAATATCCATCTTCAGGATAGTTTTAACTAATATATGGTACAAGTTGTTTTTTTTATCACACGATATTATGTTTAATCACTTTGTCTGTACTCGTTTATACATATAAATGAATGTTTCTGTCTGACTGTCTGTCGGTCTGTCCATGATTTTCTCGAAAATTACTGAACCGATTTCGCTGAAAATATCACAGTTTGTTCATATTTGTCCCAGGAAGGTTTTAAAGAAGTTTGAATGAAATTCAATTCTCTTATTCTTCTTTCAGAAAAAAAAAACGATTGCTTTGAAATTTTACAATTCTTAAAATTTGTACAACATTTTAAATTTATACAAATACTTGTAGGCGAAGAATGGATTTTACCCATTGCGGGTTATCAATTCAATTGCTTAAAATCCAATCTTCATAGATGGCGCTAGTGTGTAGATTGAAACTAACATGTGAAGTTTGGTGTTACAGATTAACATATAAACAACTTTCAAAATTTTGGCAGACATGGTGGTCATAAGAAAAAGTGGAATGGGGAATGTTGTATTACATAAAGCGTGCGCTTAACCCAATCATAAGGCCATAAATCCTGTAAACGCCTCGATCACCATATTCTGTTTCGAATTTGCATCTTCGTCTGAGATGCAATTGATCCTTAAAATTTGTTTTAGGTGTGTTATGGAACATTTGAAAACTATAATAAGATGGCAATAAAGCGGCGCGCCCCTGGAATAAAGGATATAAGGGTGTCGGTTTCTCGGTTCCTAGTGAGAAGAAAACGACTGGGGTCATAATTAAGCTGTCGATTGGATCCGATATTTGTTTTCCTACTACGGAAAGAAAATATTAACTTAATGTTATAGAAGGAAGTGCGAAGTATTAAACGTTCACGTATACACGCAATGAAATAATATATTCAATTTCACTTATTGCTGTTTGAACAAATATTTCAGACTGTATTAACTACATTAACATTAAGGAACAATTTCCTCAATATGAAATTACAAATTATTTTATATTGCGGAAACTGTTACTGTAAGTTTCCCGGAAGCTGTTTCTGATATTATGTTAGATTCTGCGAATTCGGTGTATATTTGATAATGTAAAAAAACTTAATTAACTTACCATCACGCCGTCTCCCCGAAGAGATAAGCAGAAATAATGGACTGCCACATTTTTCTCTTCTGACATATTTCTCTCGCTTCTGCAACATTCATACATCGTGCCATGTACGCGCGTCGATTTCTCTGACTCCTCAGGCCGACATTCAATATTTGATTTATTTGATCGTGCCACGTTTTCCTCGGTCTTTCTGCATTTCTACTTCCATTTACATAGTTAACTTATAATTTTTTTACCATTCTTTCTTCATTAATTCTTTTCATATGTCCAAACCATCTTAATATAATTAACTAACTAACTAATAAACCATCACGCCGTCTCCCCGAAGGGGTAGGCAGAAATAATAGACTGCCACACTTTTCTCATCAATGATTAAAAAGATATATACAAGTAGTGTGAATGAGAAAAGAAGTCAAGGAAGGCCAAGGAAGACATGGCGTGGTTTTGAGAAGTGGTTCTGGTAGTATACTATACACAATATATTATTTTACCTGTTCTCAATAGATGCCTTAAAAATAAATTTTGTAATGTGTTTTGATGAAATATACTGATTTGATTTGATTTGATTTGATGACCAAATTAATCAATTACTGAAAGACGGCCATGTTCGAAGTAGGAACAATCAGAGTGCATGTAATGATGTGTGAATGTAGAAGAGGCGCGAGAATTATGCCAGGATAGAACAATGTGGCGACCCATCCTCTCTGCACACCGGCGTGATGGTTAGTTAGTTAGTTAGTTATGATAATAATTCTCTACGAAAACTTCTTCTTCTTGCTGGTTGGAGGCCGCTAGGGCTGTTTGTGCAGAGTTTGCTACTTCTTGTGATATGGACTCCCAGCTGTCTTTCCATCTCTTAGGTTTTTTTCCCTCTGGTATCCCACGTGGGGCAAGGTGTGGTAACTTCTATGTGTCCGTTATTTCTACATGGTCCCTCTAATACACTTTTCTCTGTCTATCTCACCTGACAACATCCCGAATATCACACATATTTCTGATGGGGTTTCTCATTCTGTCGCGTAGAGTCCTGCCTGCTATTTTTCTCAGGGTTTTCATCTCTGTGGTTCTGAGAAGTGATTAAGTGTGACCTTTTATGAAATACGTTGTAAGATTTACGTTAGAAAAAATAATTCTTTTAACTAACTAACTAACCATCACGCCATCTCCCTGAAAGGGTAGGCAGAAAGAATGGACTGTCACACTTTTACTGATGCGGCACTCCATCCTTCTCTTTTCGCTCGGCGGGAGACGCGGTGTGATGGGTTGCGAACCTCATCGCCACCAATAGGTATCTCCCGCGCACACTCTGATCGTGCAACACCCACAAAATAAATCTAAAATAAAAAATATAAAATACAATGATATAAAATAAATAACAAAATAAAAATAATTTAACACAAAATGTTCTTTTTAGATGGTGCACATATTGTCTATTTAATTTATGTTCCACGAATCCGTCGTTTTTTTAATTTAGCACATAATGTTTTTTTCGATGTTGCACATGTTGACATGGACGATCCGGACTTTTGTGTTTATTTAATTTATGTTACAAGTATCCACCGTTTTTTTAAATTAGCTGTAATTAGGCACTTAACCAGCAAGAACTTTGAAATAATATTGAAGGAATTATTCAAATTGTCATTGGAACAAATAAAAAAATTATTTTTACACCTGTCAAAATTCTTTATAAAAACGATAAAACTAATATAATTTTAACAGCAAAACAGTACAAACGTATTACGTGTCACAATTAACTATAATAAAGTGCGGCAACAGTTAAATTGACCAAAACAATTCACTTATACGCGAAATATCTCCAAATTAACAGGAGCACCACATGAACCAAACCAAATTTTAAAAATAATTCTTTTTCGTATGTTAAATTGTAATTTCGCAGAAAGATAGGAACGTATTAGACATTCGTAACGGAATTTAACAAGGGCGTTAGTAAATAGGTCTAGTGGAATAAATCATATCTTATGTGGAATAAGTCCAGTAATTTATTTCTGGCTTAATCAAGGAGGCATATTGAGTAATGCGGCAAATGAGGCGATCTCAATATATATGAGGAAATATATATTCTCGTATTTATTGAAAGTAAAGGCGTTAGCACTGTGTGTTGTCAAATCAAATCAAATCAAATCAAATATTTGTGAAATGTATACTTATATCTGTATACGAATCCTGGATTTTCACCTGTGGGTGGTTAATTTAAATTTTTAATTGTATCTCAATAGAGACGAAGAAACAAACTAGAAACTGAATATGGATGATCAAGGTGTTTACAGGACTTGTGACCTGTTATTGGTTGGGTTAAGCGCACGCTTTATGTAATTACAACATTCCCCATTCCACCATTGTTATTATTACATAAAGCGTGCGCTTAACCCAACCAATGACAGGTCATAAGTCCTCTAAACACCTTGATCATCCATATTCAGTTTCCAGTTTGTTTCTTCGTCTCTATTGAGATACAATTAAAAATTCAAATCAAATCAAATCAGTTTATTAACTCAAAAGACATTACAAACAGCAAAAGGATCAATTGTATCTCAATAGAGACGAAAATGTAAATCGTTTTTTCTGCTAACGGAATGTGGTGGCCGAGGCGCTTACAGGACTTATGACCTATCATTGGTTGGGTTGAGCGATCACTTTATGTTTAACAACATTCCCCATTCCGCCCTTCTTATGACCACCACATCTCATCATCATCATCATTGGTCTGTGTTGCCGGGAGAGTCAGCCCGAGGGCTATTGCTCCCTCACCTGTTGGAGTTGTCATTGATAAGATTTGAGGGTGTTATATGTTAGTGGAGTGGGGTGTTGGGAGGGTGAGGGGTGGTGACGAAGGTTTGTTTATGGCGGTTCTGGGGGGGTGCTAGGTTGTGGTGGTGTGTTCGGAAGGGAGGGGGTGGTTGTGAAGGTGGTGGGTGCCCCGAAGTAGCAATTTGAAGGAGGATCTGTTTTGGGCGCTTATGTTTAAAAAACCTATCTGGAGGGTAGTTAGAGGATTCTTTGATGCCAGGGTTGGGGTGTGTTGCAACTCCCTGGTAGAAACGTTCGGCTAGTGAGAGGATGTACTTGTCTAGGGTCGGGAGTCCAGCCTCTAGGTGAAGTTGTGATATTCTGCTCCACCTGGGAGCTCGAAGAATCACTACATCTGACAATTTTTTGGAACTTATATCTATGCTAGAATCCCACGCTTATCTTTATATTTTTTAGTTCACTCTACACTAGCGTCATCTATTAAGATTGGGAAGCATTAAGCAGAAAATCTTTATTAATGCACTGCGAAAGTATCTGCAAATCATACAATACTAGATTGCGTCTAGAGATGTCTCTCCAATTTTTATGCCTACTTGGACCAGTATTTTATACAACATTTTCAATGTATACAAATTCTTGTAGACAAATACTGGATTTTACCCATTGCGGATAATATTTTTTTATAAGGATTAATTATATCTCAATAGAGACGAAGATGTAAATTTTTTTTTATGTCATCTTCGTCTCTATTGAGATACAATTAATCCTTATAAAAAAATAATTTATCCGCAATGGGTAAAATCCAGTATTTGTATACATTCAAAATGTTGTAAAAATACTTTGTTCATGTATAAAATAAATATTTTTTATTATAAATAATGGCTGTGTTAAAACAAGTTTATTTTTATACCTATTTTTCTGAGCGCCATGGTTGTATAACCCCTTAATGCATTAAAAATTCGTATTTTTTATTGCTTGGAACAACAGAGTGACCCATATAATCTTCCGTGGTTGCGCATTCTCTGCTCCGTGGGGACAAATTACCAACATTATATTGATCTGTGACCGCTATCGCTCCCTTTCCGCTTATTCCGCGAATTTATTGACCCCTCCTCGCATGCGAAATGTTCACCAAGAAGAGAAATTGCCTTTCATGTATTATTTCTTACTTGTCGAGTCACAATAATTTAGCTTTTTCTAGTCTGATTTGAAATTTACTAAAGTTAATATATTCTGGCTATGATTCTACACAGTATTTGGGTTAGTATTACATATACTATAATATTAGTATGTTTTATATAAGAATAAAGAAAATTATGTTCTGAGCTATAACAATTTTTTCACAAAAGAATTTCTAGAAAAATCTATACATGAATATTCACATTAATTAAGTAACTAACCGTCATTCGATAATTGGGGTCATAGTTTTGTAAAACTCCATTATTAATTAGTAAACAATCAGGTTTAGTGATTTAACTTGGGCTTAATTTATATATTTGTTCCAATGACAATTTGAATAATTTCTTCAATATTATTTTAAAGTTCTTGCTGGTTAAGTGCCTAATTACAGCTAATTTAAAAAACGGTGGATACGTGTAACATAAATTAAATAAACACAAAAGTCCGGATCGTCCACGTCAACATGTGCAACATCGAAAATACATTATGTGCTAAATTAAAAAAAAACCGGTGGATTCGTGGAACATAAATTAAATAGACAATATGTGCACCATCTAAAAAGAACATTTTGTGTTAAATTATTATTATTTTGTTATTTTATTTTATATCATTGTATTTTATATTATTTGTTTTAGATTTATTTTGTGGGTGTTGGACAATCGAAGTGTGCGCGGAGATGCCTATTGGTGGCGATGAGGTTCGCAACCCATCACACCGCGTCTCCCGCGGGGCGAAAAGAGAAGGATGGAGTGCCGCATCAGTAAAAGTGTGACAGTCCATTCTTTCTACCTACCCTTTCGGGGAGACGGCGTGATGGTTAGTTAGTTAGTTAGTTAGTTAATTTATATAAATTATACAAAAAAGTGATAAATTGGTTTTGCCTTGCAAGGGCATTCTCAAACTGTCATGTTTACTATTATAAATCGTTTCTCCGAAGGCATGGGCAGAGGATGGACTGTCACACTGTTCGCTCTCTTTAACATTTATGGTTGGTTCAAAGTCAACAAAGCAGATAGAAAAATATCTACTGAAACAAAGATGGCAGAACATTGTATGTACCCTTATGTATGGAAGTGAAGCTCAAACATTAGTGTGACCGGTAAAAAACTGGAACAAGCAAATGAATTTATTTTTATTTTTTTTGTGTATACAACAGGTCATTTAAACCCAATTACTGTGTACAATTTTTTTAGCTATTATATTGATTCTCGTGACATGTCATAAATAGCCAATCTATCGCCATTTTATTGTCACGTGAATTCTACACCAGACAGTGTGACAATCACACTGCCATCGTCGGGAATCGAACCCGGGACCTTAGGTACAGAAGTCAGAGCTCTTACTACTTTGCCACAAAGGTCGTCAGCTAATTCAGCTGAAAGTCGTCAGCTGTTGATTTTTTTTAACAATCTATTGGACCATGTCAATTACCTTAATTGTATTATTCTGCTCCTATAACTAGTTTATATATACAACAACACGTTTGATTTTCGCTACATTTGACAGGCTAAATACGTCATTCACATAAAATATAGAACTTCTAGAAAGTAAACGTCTCATTCGTATTCATTATTATAATTGATATAATAGAAAATTGATATAATAGATAAATCAGTTAGTTCTGATTTTGAAATTTGGTTTGGTTCATATGGTGCTCCCGTAAATTGAAAATATTTCGTGTATAAGTGAATTGTTTTAGTCAATTTGATTGTTGTCGCACTTTATGATAGTTATATGTGACACAAAATACGTTTTCACTGTTTCGATGTTAAAATTATACAAGTATTTTCGTTTATAAAAAGAATTTTGACAGGTGTAAAAATACATTTTTCATTTGTTCCAATGACAATTTGAATAAATTCTTCAATAATATTTTAAAGTTTTTGCTGGTGTACGATTATTTTAAGTGCCTAATTACAGTTTATTAAAAATACAGTGGATAACGTGGAAACGAAATTAAATGTCCGGATCGTCCAGCTGACGACAAGTGCACCATCTAAAAGAACATTTTGTGTTAAATTATGGTTCTTTGTTATTTTATTTTATATCATTGTATTTTAGATTTATTATGTAGACGTTGAACGATCGAAGTGTGCGCGGGAGATGCCTATTGGTGGCGATGAGGTTCGCAACCCATCACACCGCGTCTCTCGCGAGGGCGAAAAGAGAAGGATGGAGTGCCGCATCGATTAAAGTGTGGCAGTCCATTCTTTCTGCCTACCCTTTCGGGGAGACGGCGTGATGGTTAGTTAGTTAGTTTTAGAAAATTGGCCTTGTTTATAACGAATCTCAACCAAAAATCACATTTTGCCCCATCCTGTCTTATACCTATATGTATATGGTAATTCCAGTTTGTAAGAAAACGCATACCTACAGCACAAGAAATATTCTTTAATATTTCTTACAAAGTAAGACAAATATGTAATGAGGAAACAAAAAAGTTCAATTTTTGACTTTTGTTTGAGTTCCATTAGCGTGTTTGTAGACCGCTGTGAAGTACGTTGTTCCATTTCAATTGTTTGTATGAAAGCGTACATAAAAACTGTCATTTCTGTGCAAATCGAAATGTAGCTCACATATAAATAGAAAGGGTTGAAATTGTTTCACCTTTCGATATTTTATTTTGTGCTTTAAATGTGAAAATGCGAAAAAGCGAATTTCTGAAAGTTTAAACGGTGAATTTTTAATAATTCATTTGAAGACACTCTTATTTCGCTTATAGTAAGTAAACAACAAATAAAAATATCACGCTGTTTCCGACTACTCGATTTTTACACATCTCTCTAACTTTCTCCGCATTCATACAGCGAGTTATACACGCACGTCGATTCTTCCGACTCATATGGCCGACATTTAAATAAAATAAATAAGAGCGATATAAGAAAATAAAATAAAGCGGTACCACGGGTACCATATTTAGAGTGACGTTTGAACTACACTATATTATTCAATCATTACGCACTTTTGCACAGTTGTCGGTCTTTATGTTTAAGACCAATCGTCATCAAAAACTCATTTTAGACTTTTTGTACACTTGGCATCTTTGTAAGACGTATGTGTAGTAGAACGATGTACGACAGAATTTCAAATGCTGATATAAGAAAGGAATATAGAGCGGAAATGGGTATGTATTATGCATGGAGTATGGAGTCCTCACGATGCGAGGTATTCCGTTATGCTGGAAAGGGTTCAGAAATAAATGCTGAGCATACTCTAGATGAGGGAGTATGGTAGTTATCCGTGGCTCTATCCCACGGCACTTCTTTTGGGAATGCTCGGAACCAATTCTCTACAGCTTCGAAAAGATGGGCATCTAACAACCCATTTATTTAGATTAATCAGGGGATATTTCGAGAACTCAGCCGTGCTGGAGGATGTTGGTATTTTTGTCCCCGATAGATATCTCCGACAGCGACAGCATAGATTGTTTTACCGACCGGCCGCCTGAATCAATCTGCCTCTGTTGACACCGGCGAAAAGAGCAATTAGTCTGCTGAACGCGGTTTCCTCAGAGATCGACGTCTTTCATATTAGTGAGATATAATACGTTTAGGGGACAAATACTCTCGACTTTAGAAAGCATCTTGTCTTCCTAATGTCGAACCATCTCTAATGCGTTCCTGGTATTATGTTGAATGTATATAATATTTTACCTGATTTGATTTGATTATGAAAAAAATATGAAATAATCGCTGCGTTGGTTTGGACGAATAGAGCACATGGATGGAGAAACAGTGGTTAACGATGTAAATGGAGTGCGGAGTAAAGATCGACCGAAGAAATCATGGTATGACCAAATTATTCAAATTTGAAAGGTTGGTCATGTTAAAAGCCGGAAGAATCGATGTGCTTGTATGACTCGTTCTATAAATGTGGAAGAAGCTAGATAAGTGTGTCAGTCCATTCTCTCTGCCTACCCCTGCGGCAAAACGGTGTGGTGGTTTGTTTGTTTGGCATCTTTGTAAAGTCCAGCTTTCAATTGTCGTTCTCCCATGCATACCCTTCTGTGGAAATGCCGCTCTTGTTAGTTAGTTGATTCAAAATACGTTTAGTTTCCGCTTATGAAACTTCTCTACTTGCATAATCTCTTTGGAATACATCCGCATAATCAAATAAACACTTTTCCCGCCTAGAAGGGTTAAGATGCTGTTACAACGAGGAGTGATGAATTTTAATAGTGTTATTAAACTAGCACGAGCCACCCCTCCGCCAAAATAGCTTAATTTTATTTATTATCTCGTGTAAGCTCTTGTCTTATTAACGGATATATTTATCTCAATGTAGTTCTCAGATTCCCTCCGCGAACTGCTTGCTCCAGCTCGGAATGAAAGTTTTTTAGGTTAATTACTCGAATGCTTAGAGACGTTCAGCTTAACCCATTACGACCCGGCCCCGTACTGCGGGCACGGTCACAAAATGCGAGCGAGCATGTCTAAAATAAAATAAACACAGTTTATAATTGTGGTAATCTACTGTTTCGCTCGTAAGCAGCTCTAGTACACATTTTCATTTATCATGATGATAAAAATGTAACCTATTTTTGTAAAAATGAAAGATTATGTAAAACTCTAGATTGTATCATTCTTCTTCTTCTTTTAATAGATCTGACGATCTGTGACACAGAAATCATGTCTCGTTGGATGATGAGATCCAGCTGTTCCTCCATCTCTTAGGCGGTCTTCCAGGTGGGCGGTGTCCGGAGGGGATTTCATAAGCGGCTGTATATGCAAGTCTGTCACCATCCATTCGGGCTACATGGTCCCTCCAGTATCTTCTTCTGAATCGACTACACTGAACGATATTCTCTATTTCGCAATGGTATAATAGCTCTATATTGTAATGAAAACAAATTAAAACCTCTCTTATAAGATAATCAAATGATTTAACTGGAATCTCTTGATGGAAGTTCATTTTAAATAATAATTCAACAGAACGATGTTTTTTAACTACTTCTACTTTTGTCATTGTTTCGACAACGACCGGTTTCGCCAGGCACGCAAGCATCGACAGTCTGGTGACACTATTGCAAACCGAGTCCTTTATATACATACATATCGGGGGTGGTACACATGATTCTATATAAAATTAATCTTAAAATATTTATATAAAATTGAAAGAAGGGTTGGGGCAGGCAACAGAATAAATGGTGCACTTAAAGTTGTCATCGCAAACAAAAGCCTATCCAAAAAAGCCATGATGGCAGTGCACAATGGTGTTATTGTGCCGACCCTTATGTATGGAAGTGAAGCATGGAACTGGCAAAAGAAGGATGAAATTAGAATAAATGCAGTAGAAATGAGATCTCTAAGGCGAATGTGTGGCAAATCTGTATATGATAGAGTGACAAATGCAAGTATAAGAAGTGAATGTGGTGCGAATGAAAGTGTTATGAACAAAATAAGGAAAGGGTCATTAAGATGGTTTGGACACATGGAATGAATGAGTGAAGACAGAATGGTAAAGAAGGTATATGTAAACGGCGTGAACGGAGCTAGAAATAGAGGAAGGCCGAGGAAAACGTGACACGATCAAATCAATCAAACATTGAATGTCGGACACGTGAGGAGTCGGAGAAATCGACGTGCGTGCATGACAAGATGTATGAATGTAGAGGAATCGAGAGAAGTATGTCAGGACAGAACAGTGTGGCGTTCCATTCTTTCTGCCTACCCCTCCGGGGAGACGGCGTGATGGTTAGTTAGTTAGTTAGTTAGTTACTAAATTTAAATATTGGTATTACAGATATTCAAGGCACTAGAACTCTATTGAAATATGTTTAAATAATTCCATGTCGAAATATAAATTTGTTCCGCCAAAACAATTGATTTTCTAAAAATAAAATACAAATTATGTTTAAAATCAAAATATTGTTTAGTTCATACGTAAAAATTTCCCATGTCTCTAAAATCGTAAGAGACTTATGTCATTGTGTAGCAAAAAATTCTTTTATATCTAAGTGAAACACTTTCAGAGTCTTGAAAGATAAAAATTCTGCCAAAGATAAAAATATATTGTTATGTAAAGAACACGTACAATGTGTTAGATTCACAAGACGTTTGAATTTGATTTGGTTGGATGAAGTTAGCTACGGTTACTATATAATATGATACATGGTATTGATGGCATATACATACATGGGAAAATAAGATACATGGAATAATGATTTTCGAAAAAGAAGGAAGCATAACAGTCTGCAACATCAGTGTAAACGGTGAAAATCTGGAACAAGTGGATGAATTTGTTTATTTAGGAAGTATGTTTACAAAGGATGGGAGGGTGGAGAAGGATATTGAAAGAAGGGTTGGGGCAGGCAACAGAGAAAATGGTGCACTTAAAGTTGTCATTGCAAACAAAAGCCTATCCAAAAAAGCTAAGATGGTAGTGCATAATGGTGTTCTTGGCCGACCCTTATGTATGGAAGTGAAGCATGGAACTGGCAAAAGAAGGATGAAAGTGGAATAAATGCAGTAGAAATGAGATCTCTAAGACGAATGTGTGGCAAATCTGTATATGATAGAGTGACAAATGCAAGTATAAGAAGTAAATGTGGTGCGAATGAAAGTGTTATGAACAAAATAAGGAAAGGGTCATTAAGATGTTTTGGACACATGGAAAGAATGAGTGAAGACAGAATGGTAAAGAAGGTATATGTAAACGGCGTGAACGGAGCTAGAAAGAGAGAAAGGTCGAGAAAAACATGGCACGATAAAATAAATCAAATATTGTATGTCGGTCACGTGAGGAGTCGGAGAAATCGACGTGCGTGCATGACTAGATGTATGAATGTAGAGGAATCGAGAGAAGTATGTCAGGACAGAACAGTGTGGCGTTCCATCCTTTCTGTCTACCCCTCCGGGGAGACGGCGTGATGGTAAGTTAGTTAGTTAGTTAGTTAGTTACATGGAATCGTGTCTGAGTGGTAAGTATTACGACTGCCACACCGAAGGTCCCGGGTTTGATTCCCGGCAATGACAGTGCGATTATCCTGGGGTAGAATTTACGTGACAATAAAATGGCGATTAGTTACCTATCACATGATATGAGAATCATTACGGTAGCTATACCCTTCACATTGATTTGGCTCGCGCTGTGAAGGAAATAATACGAGTAGTTATAATTGTTAACTTTTTAAATAAAAAACTTTGTTATAAATAACACAATTGATTATCACAGACTACCCTATATTGCATTGCATAATCAGCCTCATGGGACTCGTCATCGTGGAAGACCTCCTAAAAGATGGAAGGACAGCTGGGAATCTATCTCACATGAGGAGCAACACGCTGGAGAACAGACCACATAGGTCTACAATAAGGAAGAAGAAGAAGAAGAAGATTATGTTTTGTCACGACAGCTGTTTTGCTAACCGATGTTTGGCATCGTCGGGTCTTACAATCAACTAAAAAATCACACAAAAGAAAGACTTACTTTATATACAAAGTCATACAAGCACGTCGATCCTTCCGATTTCTAATATGACCAAACTTTAAAATTTGATTAATTAAGTCATCTCATGTTTTCTTCGGTCTGCCTCGACTCCGTACTCCATTTACATCATTAACGTATACTTTCTTAACCATTATTTCTCCATCCGTGCGCTCCATATGTCCTAACTTAATGCACTGATCCTTTCATAATTTTGTACATGATACCTTCTTACGCTCTACATTCCTTTCTTATATCAGCATTTAAGATTCTGTCGTATATTGTTCTACTTCACGTGCGTCGTAGGGACCTCAACTTTACCATATCAATTAATCATGATACGTAATTACAGTGTTAGAAATTTCATTGTTTAATAATGTTTAAGTATCATGGCAGACTCAACAAGGCAAGGGAAGCTTTCGCTAAGTTTCGTCCTGTATGGCGTTCCAGTATCATTTCGAGAAAGCTCAAGCTCTAAATATTTAACAGTAGCGTTAAAATGGTACTGCTGAATGGATGTGAGACTTGGATATCTATCACGGACGTTATTGAAAAACTCCAGGTGTTTAAAAATAGGTGCCTTCACTCAATATTTAAGATCTATTGGCCCTAAACAGTGTCAAATGCCGTTCTATGGCCCATGGCAGGCGAAAAGCCAATTAGAGAACAAGTCGCTAGACGCAAATGGCAGTGGATTGGTCACAGTCTGAGACGAAACCCAGCGTACATCGCTCAGGATGCACTAGACTGGTCCTCTATGGGGGGAAAGAGGAAGCGGGCAGACCAAGAGCCACCCGGAGAAGAGCCCTGCAGGACGATGTTAAAGCAGCAGTCACTTGGGATGATGTTAGGCATCAGGCATGTGATAGAGTCGGTCGGAGAAGGTTTCTTGAGGCCCTAAGCATCACGGAGGTGTGACAGGACAAAAAGAAGAAGTATCATAGCCTTTCGGCAAAAACATTCGATTATCGTAAGTTTACTTTGGGTTTAGACGGATGAAATATAAGTGTTTTCTTCTTAGACCTAAAATCTATCGGATTATTAGTGCCTACAAGAAGTTTTAAAATGAGGTTGTACTCAATCGAGAGGTTCGATCCCTGAAATTTGTACAGGAGCAACGTTTCGGCTCAACTAATCTATGTACTTATTACCTAGTAGACTGCTGAGTGGAGTTTGGATTTACTTGTTTCAAAGTTGACTGTGATATAATTTTTTTATAAATAATTTGGCCTCATTCCATACAGCGCATTAATATAAGTAATATAAATAGAATATTTCATAACATTGCTTTTGAACCATATAATGGTTTTCATTTCCCTAAACACGATTGTATATTTCGTTCATATATACAAGAGTCCAATACAATGCGTTGGTTCGGAGCAGGCTTGAAAGCGGTTCTGTGATATGGAGTCCTCACGAGGCGAGATATTCCGTTATGCTGGAGAGGGTTAAAAAAAAAATTGAGGTATCTCTACATGAGGGAGTATGGTAGTTATCCGTGGCTCTATCCCACGACATTTCTTTTAGGAATGCTTTGAACCAATTCTTTACAGTTTCGAAGAGATGGGCATCTCATTACCCATTTCATTAAATTAATCAGGGGATATTTCTAGAACTCGGCCGTGTCAGAGGATGTTGGTATTTTTGTCCTCGATAGATATCTCCGACAGCGACAGCATAGATTGTTTTATATATCGGCCGCTAGAACCAATCTGTCTCTGGTGACAGCAGTTGGAAGAGCAATTAGTCTGCTGAACGCGGTCTCCTCGGAGATCGACTGTACTCAATAAATGCCTTAAACATTTTGCTGTTTTTGTAATGTTTTTTGAGTTAATATACTGATCTGAAGAGAGTACATGTTTGAATTCAGAGTGTTATGCGGAGATGTTAGATGACTTCTTGGTACCTGATTTGCAAGACTTTCTTGGCTATAACTAAAGAATATGCTTCCAGCAGGACGGAGCAACGTCACCCACGTCTAATACGTCTCTGTCACGAATTTTTGAAAATTTCCCTCGCAAATTGATCTCCAAGACAGCTGACATAAATTGGACTCCACGCAGTTGTGATTCACAATCCTGATTTAACCCCTATGGACTTTTTCCTTTGGAGTTATTTCGAATCTAAAGTTCACGTAAATATATCGACTTCTCTGGTGCATTTGGAAGAAAATATTCGTCTCAAAATGGCAGCCATCACGGAGTCTACCTGCCGAACCGTCATAAGAAATATTACTGTTCGATTACATGAGTGCCCCGAACGCGAGGGTTTACATTTGGACGATATTATTTTCGAAATAAATTTCCAAAATGTGTACTTTAATAATTAATACCTATTTTTTCGTTAAATGGCTTTTAAAAAAAAAAAATCTTTTTCTTCTTCTTCTTCCTTGTTGTAGACCTATGTGGTCTGTTTTTCAGAGTGTTGCTCCTCCTGTGAGGTAGATTTCCAGCTATCCTTCCATCTTTTAGGAGGTCTTCCACGAGCACGAGTCCCATGAGGCTGATTATGCAATGCAATATAGGAGAGTCTGGTGGTGTCCATTCTTTGAACATGACCGTACCAGTCCCTTTTTCGCTTTCAGCTCCATCTTATAATATCCTCAACCTCTTATTCTAGTGTTCCGATCTCTCAGTGTCTTTCCTATCGTCCTCAGTGTCTTCATTTCGGAAGTACTCAAAACTTGTTTGGTCCTTACTGTGTCAGCTCTTGCTTTGACGCCATATGTTATAATTTTTTTAATTGATCCACTAAATTTAAAAATTATTTTGAGACACCCTGTATTTTTAATTTATTGAGCTACGTGTACACTCGAACTCGGACCATAAAGAGAGTTCATGTAACACAAATGAAATAAAAAAGAGTCATGCTACATGTTAGACTCTCATACCGGATAAGAAATACTGAAATACGTAGAAGGTCGAGAGTAGCGGAAGTCGTCGAAAGGGTGGCTAAGATCAAATGGTCATTTACCGGAAATGTTGCCAGATTGGTATACGATTGATGGACCAGAAGGGGAGTAGAGTGAAGGAATCGTTAAGACAAAAAACAGAGGGTGACTCCCCACACGATGGTCCGATGATATTCGAAAATTTGCTGGTGATTGGATACGAAAGTTAAAAGAGAGGAATACGTGGAGAAAGTATGAGGGAGGCTTGTGTCCAGCAGTGGAAGACAACGGCTGATTAAGTTAGTAAGTAAACTAACTAACCATCACGCCGTATCCCCAAAAGGGTAGACTGGACTGCCACACTAAAGTGTGGTTATCGGTTAAAACCGATGCGGCACTACATCCTTCTCTTTTCGCCCCCGCGAAGGTTTTCTCGACGTTAGCAATTGCTCAGATAAACAATTGAACAATAATGTAAAAAGCATAGATGAGAAGAACAAAAACATTAAATATTTGAAGCATTTTTGACGAAAGATCGCAAGAATAACATAAATATCTACAGTCCTCAATAGAAAACACCTTTCTCTGTGCTTTCAAGTGTGGGTCTCCGGAGCCGGAATCTATCACGACCTCTCGTTAAATAGTCATGTATTTCATAACTTTATGCTACATTTATAGTCAAATATGTCAGAGCCACATTACTCTTAATTTTATATAACAAAATTCAAGGTGTTGTAAATATCTAATTTTCTTGCACTATTTAATTTTTTATTTAAACACTACGATACCTTAACCCTTTTAAACTGTTAAATTAAAAACTCTGTTTTGTGTATCACAATTGTATTTTGTTTTACGCGACAGCTTTTTCGTCAACCTATGTTGACATCATCAGGTGTTACAATAATATATTAAATGTCAAATTTTCGTGGTTTTTCGAACCTTTATGTGTATTTGTTCCTATGTCAATTTGAATAATTTCTTTGATGTAATTTTGAAGTCCTTGCTGAAATTGAGTTAGGTAACTTAATATTTTATTTAAAATAAGGGTTAGTTTCTATTTATAGGAGAAAATATTGAAGGTGTAAAAGATAAGAATAATAATAATAAAAACCGTAATTAGAAGGAACAATAACACATAGTAACAGCTGTCGCGTAAAATAAAACATAATTGTAATACATAAAACACAGTTATTTAATTTAACAGTTTTTTTGATTTTGTTAACATTGTTAAAATCCTACTACAATATATGTATTATTTATCAATATCTCCTTTACTTGATAAAAACAATATAGAGAAATAATAATTGAAATTAAGCAATATTATCGCTTGCAATATATCTCCACTTAAGATGTGACCCAGATACAGTACACTCCCAAATTTTCTGGGATGAATGGTGAAAAAAAATACCGTATAATCGATTTTACGGTTAATTCGATCATATAAAAAAAAGTAAATAATGCGAAATTTTAAACTGCGCTATATGCGCTTATGTATACCTATTTGCTTAGTAAGACCCACGTGTTGACAGCGTCATACTTTCTGATTGGCTTTCTTCATTTTACGACATGAATAGAGTGTACTGTAAATTTGTCGAATGCCAAGTCTCTGTTTAAAGCGCATCAACCATCCAGAAGACGCATTGAAATCACCTTGTAATTTAATTAATTGAAATAGTGTTTAATTAACGACAGTGTTTTATGAGTAAGAACTACGCTGCGGGTGCTTTATTGCAAACTCCAAACGACTATAGAGCCACAAAGTTGGCGGTGGTGCAAATGTGAACTAAACGCCCAATGTCATTGTGACAGATTAGAGTTTTTGTTTGCATTGTAAGTACTATTGTGAAATGTTTTTGTTTTTAAAAATATTTTTTTAATCCTACCTCGGAAAATCGGGAGTCAACTGTATTTTTAAAGAAACCAAATCACACCATCATTTTTATCAAATTAAATACGATATCATCAATGATTGAGAACAGATTCTGAGTTTATAATTCAATACGGCGCGGCGTCTGCATGGCAATAATTTGGGATGAATACTCGTATTTGCATCCGTATTCCCCAGCCTCCGACTTTTGTCTCTGATTGCGTCCACGTCGCACAATTTCCTATTGCCGCCTCCAAAATCAATTTTATTATAATCCTATTGAAAGATCTTTACGGTGAAGATGTCACGAGTTTCCACGGAAAACCCAATTTAATTATTTGGTTTGTTTTCCCATATAATGACTTACTGGAATTCTAACGGTTGTAAGGCGTGATACGATATGTCTTGCTGGAAAATCTACTTACAAGAAGAGGGCACACTGAAAAATTACTTCGGGATGGGATTTTGCAAGAATGAAGTACATCAAGTACATACATATATAAAACCTGCGTTAGGCCTATACTGACATATAGCATTGAGACCATAGCGGATACCACAAGAACGAAGGCTAAAGTACAGGTGGCAGAGATGAGGACGCTGAGGATGATAACAGGAAGGACTATTCACGATAGGGTAAGGAACACGGCCATCCGCGAGATCTGCAAGGCGAAGGATGTCGTAAGATGGGGCAGACAACGCAAAATATACTGGAATGCGCACGTGCAGAGGAAGGATTCCACCAGAATCGCATCGTGGCGCATCAGATTCCTGCCGGCTGCCGTCCCCGGAAGACCGCCGAAGAGATGGAGAGATATTTGGGAGTCAACCTCTCAAGAGAGACCAGCCTGATTTCAGGAACAGACCAAAGGTGTTTAAGGAGAAGAAGAAGAGAAGAAGAAGAAGTACCCCTAAGAGTCATCCATAGTCAAAGTGAGAAATCGCGATAGCCAACCAGTTTTTGGAATGGATTTTTTAAACTTTACAACACATGACGCGGAATTTGAACCGGGGACTAGCCGGCCAGAAAAATAGAGAAGGCAAGCTATCTGCTCAGCCAACTAAATATTAACCTTTAAACGCCCGTGCAGCGCATGCAATAAAGGTAGCCCAGTTCCCAAGCAAATATTGGCACAATTTGCGAAATGCACCATAATCACTGGTCCCGTACGGGACCGTTAGGGATTGACCGACACAAATTCACGGTCCCATACGGGACCACTGGTCATCTAAGGGTTAATAAAAGCGCGAAATTTCTAATATATAAGCAGGAACATCCTTAAAAACCGGAAAATACCGATTAACCTGAAAAGAAATTTCTATGAAGCCTGCGTTCTGCCAGTTGGTACTTATGGTCTTGAAACTGTTACATTGTCCAAACAAAATGCCAAGAAACTACGAGTGACCCAAAGAGCCATGGAAAGAGCCATGTTAGCAATAAGCTTCAGAGACAGAGTCAGAAACGATACGGTGAGAGAAAAAACAAAGGTCACTGACATCATCCACCGGGTGGCGACTCTAAAATGGCAATGGGCAGGTCACGTAGCCAGGAGCTCAGAAGAAAATTGGACAAGAAGACTGTGGAGACCGTGGACGGCAAAGAGAAGTGCAGGGCGACCGCAACTATGGTGGAAGGATGATCTGAACAGACACGTCGGAATAACCTGGATGCAGTCTGCAAAGGACAGAGTGACATGGAAGCGAATGGAGGAGGCCTTTGTCCAGGAGTGGACGGGAATAGGCTGAAGAAGAAGAAGAAGCAGGAACTGATCAAAGGTTTATAAGAAGAAGAATACTTGAAAGAATAACTTTGAACCAGACTTGGATAGAGGAAAATCAAATGGAAAAATGTTTCTCACCTTTACCTTTTAACTTGTTTGCTTATATTTATAATGTCAGATCATTTATGATTTTTCAAAAGAATAAAATAAAATCTTTAATAGTATTTACGAACTCTGATGTTGAGTGAAAAAATATATATACAAGCGTGATAAAGAAGGAGAAATATTTAGTTTAGTTCTAACGTATTTATTCTAGTGTAAATAATCTCAATTGACTCTAATCTGGAAGAAGAAAGGTTTTTTTTACTACAAGTGTATAAAAATGTATACGAAACATTAAAAAAATATATTTATGCGAGCGAAACTTTGTATTGTCTTCTGAGAAAATAAACTTATTTGGTATACTTTTAGATGATTTGGTTTTAAAGAATCATAATTTTATTATGTATAATTCATATAAATGAAAACGTTTGCCTTTCGAGTTTACTTAAGTTTTTTTATGGAATGACATGTTTCGCCCTTCTAAGGCATTATCAAATGTGGCGAGAATCAAGTGTGTGATTGATTATTTCTTCTTCTTATTCAAGTGCCCTGTCGGGTCCCCCCAACGTTGGCGATCACCTTGTCGAACATGTCCCTGTCCTGCGCCGCTCGGAACAGCTCCTCCACATTTCAGATGCCGGTCCACTGCTTCACGTTTCGCAGCTAAGACATCTGTATCCTACCGGGCCCTCGGCGTCCCTCAATTTTCTTTTCCAATATCAGTTGGAGAAGGTGGTACCTTTCCCCACGCAGCACATGACCCAAATGTGAAATCTTCCGAACCTTGATAGTTGAAAACAGCTCCCAGTCAACTCTAGCTTGCCTCTGGACTTCGGTATTGGTAACCATGTCTGTTCAGGGAATTTTGAGCATTCGGCGATAGAGCCACATTTCAAATGCTTTCAGTCTGTTCATTGAGTTGACTTTTAAGTTCCACGTTTCACATCCATGCAATAAAACAGACCATCCATTTATTCATTCTTTAGGGGAGTTTCAAATTTATGTTATCATTGCAGAAGAGTGATTTTATAATATTAAATGTTGCTCTTGCTGCCTCAATTTTTCATTTTATCTCTACATCTGGGTCAAGAGATAGCGTTCGTACGCTGCCGAGGTATTTAAATTTCTCCACCCTTTCAACGTTACGGCCGTTCAAATGCAATACTGACCCACTGCATTATCCCTTTGGTTTTAGTGACATTTATTGCTAGCCCTAATCTTTCACCGGACTGTAGTTAATATAACAGAATAAATTTAATTAGTCATAAAATTGGTTAATTGATTCTAAGAAATGCTTTACAGTATTATGTAACTTTTACCTCCTAACTAGTTTAAACTATCTCAATTGCTTTTATTACCTTATTGTGTTACATTAACTCGGGTATATAAACGATCGCGTACTTGATTCTCATAAAATATAATAAATATTCTAGAAAACCGACTATTCCATTCGTATTAATTATATACTTGTAGACAAATACTGGATTTTACCCATTTCGGGTTATCTTAATAGATGGCGCTAGTGTAGATGGACCTACCAACAGTGAAGTTATTAAAAAATATTAAAATATATACAAGTTCCAAAAATTTGTCAGACGTGGTGTCGTAAGAAGGGCGGAATGGTGAATGTTATTAAACATAAAGTGATCGCTTAACCCAACCAATGACAGATCATAAGCCCTGTAAACGTCTCGACTACCATATTCTGTTTCCAAATAATTTACATCTTCGTCTCTATTGAGATACAATTCATCCTTAAAAAAATTTTTAGATTGTAATTGTTTAATACTCTCCTTCCTAAAAAAAAAAACGGTTTTAATTCAGGAAAAGAAAAAAAGAAAATCATAAATCCTTTGTTTTCTTACTAGGTAATTACGTAAACCCCAATAAGAACTTTAAATTATTATTTTAAATTTTAAATTGATTCATAATATCACAAATGTCCGGATCGTCCAGCTGACGACAAGTGATCTAAAAGAACATTATGTGTTAAATAATTTTAATTTTGTTATTTTATTTTATATCATTGTATATTATATACATTTTTATTTTTTTTATTTTTTGGACGTTGGACGATCGAAGTTTGCGTGAGAGATGCCTATTGGTGGTGATGAGGTTCGCAACCCATCACACCGCGTCTCTCGCGGGGCGAAAAGAGAAGGATGGAGTGCCGCATCGGTTAAAGTGTGGCAGTCCCTTCTTTCTGCCTACCCTTTCGGGGAGACGGCGAGATGGTTAGTTAGTTAGTTTTCATAATAATTGTTATAACAAAAGCATAAACGTTCCAAAATATATCTTTATAACATCTGTCAAAACTGATCATATTTGTAAACAATTTTATAATATTTTAAGTATGTATCTTTTTAATATCACTGAGGAAGGACCGTTTGTCCGAAACATGTCTAATGTTGTACCTATATACAAAGTACGAGTATATAAAAAAGAAAAGGACAAGTATTTCCTAAAAGTTTTATTATATTTCACGGGATTGAAATGTTTCGTATGTCTGTAAATGTAAAGCAATATTAGATGTAATACCATTTGATAATGCTTTTGAAAGTCGAAACATGTCATTCACATAAAATATAATAAAACTGTATCTCAATAGAGACGAAGATGCAAATTGGGAACAGAATATGGTAGTCGAGGTGTTTACAGGACTTATGACCTAACATTGGTTGGGTTAAGCGCACGCTTCATGTAATATAATATTCCCCATTTCACCCTTCTTACGACCACCATGTCTGACAATTTTTTGGAAGTTGTATAAATGCTACTATGTAACACCACACTTCGCACGCTATATTTCAATCTACACACTAGCGGCATCTATGAAGATTGGATTAAGCATTAAGCAGAAGATCATTTTATTAACGCAATGTGAAAGGCTACCGCCATTAACGTATTGCTAGATAACGCAATGGGTAAAATCCAGTATTCGTCTACAAGTATTTGTATAATAATATAAAACTGCTAGAATACAGACGTTTTGATTCTGATTGACGATAATTGACGATGATGATGACGACCTTCGTGGCCGAGTGTTAAGTGCGTTGACTGCCACCCCGAAGGTTCCGGGTTCAATTCCCGGCGAGGGTAGTGTGATTGTCACACTGTCTTTGGTCTGGTGTAGAATTCACGTGACAATAAAATGGCGATAGATTAGCTACCTATCACATGTCACGAGAATCACTATGATAGCTATAATACCCTTTACATCGATTTGGCTCATGCTGTCATGATGTAAAGAGCGATTCAACAAAATAATAATAATAATAATAATAATAATAATTAATTATTTAATTTGGAGTTTTACATCATTGTTCAAGTAACAATAAACAAGGAAATAGTACCATTAAGATGGAAAAGTCTTTTAAAGAGTAAGATGGTTATCGGAGGTAAGTAAACAAAATATGTTGAACTGTATTAAGATGAAATGTTGTTTTCCGTCGACTGCACGAGCTCAAAGCACTCTAACTTCCCTAAATTGCGTTTTTGTACTTAGCCCATGAAACAGATTACTCGAATGTACAATACTGCCGTATACCAATGTGTTTTCGTTGTAACAAGATTTATAACTAACAGATAACGCTATCAGCATCCAGGGCTGCGCAGTATAGAATAATTATTTAATTTATTTATTGTTTCTTGAACAATGATGTAAAACTACATATTAAATTATTAATATGTATGAAAAAACGTGCGACCTATAATGACATACGCTGTAGAGACGCGGGCTGACACTGTGTGAACCATGGGACTACTAAGAACATCGGAGATGAAGGTCCTAAGATCAATTACTGAGAAAACTCTCCGAGATCGTGTCCGCAGCGTAGACATAAGAAAAACTTGCGAAATAGACGATGTAGTTCAATGGAGTAGATCCAGAAGAAGATACTGGAGGGAAGATGTAGCCCGAATGGATGGTGACAGGCTTGCTTATACAGCCGCTTATGAAATACCTTCCGGACACCGCCCACCTGGAAGACCGCCTAAGAGATGGAGGGACAACTGGATCTCGTCATCCGACGAGATATGATTTCTGTGTCACAGATCGTCAGATCTATTAAAAGAAGAAGAAGAAGAAGAAAAAACGCTAGTTTTTAAGGAGTTTTATTATAATATTTATATGTAACAAGTTCCAAGAAACACTTTCCAATATTTCTGGACCTACCCAAATAATTATTTGTTAAAAATGTATAAAGTCACATCAATTTTCGATAATCACCATATTCTGCTCCATTTACTAGTGTATATAAACTGCAACGAGTTGAAGGTTCGTCCCATTTGATAATTCCTTAAAAGGGCAAAACATGTCATACGTAAATATTATAATAAAACTCATTAAAAACTATCGTTTTTTCATACATATTAATAATTATTTAATATTTTTTAAGCAATAGAAATATAGTGAATGGTGCACTCAAAGATGTCATCGCAAACAAAACCATATCCACAAAACCTAAAATGACAGTGCACAATGGTGTTCTTATACCGACCCTTATGTATAGAAGCGAAGCATGGAACTGGCAAAAGAAGGATGAAAATATAATAAATGCAGTAGATAAAACTCTTAGACAAATGTGCGGATAGTCTTTGTAAGATGAAAATGTCAAATGAAAATATAAGAAGTGAATGTGGTGCGAATTCAGGTGTTATGAATAAAATAATGAAAGGATCATTCATTCGATTCATATTCATGAAAGTACGTTCAGAAGACAAATACTCTTGACTTTGGAGAGTATTATGTATTCCTAATGTCGAACAATCTCTCATGCGTTGCTGGTATTATATATTATTTATGTTTTACCTGTTCTCAATAGATGCCTTTAACTATTGTATAATTGTTGTTTATAATATCTTTTGAGAAAATAAACTGATTTTATTGATTGATTGAGAATTAGGGTAGAGAGAGAGAGAATGGACCGCCACACTACTCTATCCTGACACAACTCTCTAGCGTCTTCAATATTCATATATAATTTGAACAATCAAATTGTTCATCTAAATTTTTGTTTACATGGAATATAAAACTAACTAACTAACTAACCATCACGCCGTCTCCCCGAAAGGGTAGGCAGAAATAATGAACTGCCACACTTTTCTTTCCTGACATATTTCTCTCGCTTCCTCGACATTCATACATAGTGTCATGCACGCGCGTCGATTTCTCTGACCCTTCACATGGCCGACATTCAATATTTGATTTATTTGATCGTGCCACGTTTTCCTCGGTCTACCTCTATTTCTGGTTCCATTTACATCGTTAATATATAATTTTTTTATAATACAATTCTTTCTTTATTCATTCTTTCCATATGTCCAAACCATCTTAATGATCCTTACATTATTTTGTTCATAACACCATCATTCGCACCGCATTCACTTTCATTCGACACTCTATCATACACAGAGTATCCACACATTCGTCTAAGAGATCTCATTTCTACTCCATTAATTCTACTTTCATCCTTTCATTCTTTGCTTCCAACCATAAGGGTCGGTAGAAGAACACCATTGGAATATAACTTGTATTAAATGTCGTTTCATTTTCAAGAAGCAGTTGAGGATAATTTTATTGAGTGAAAAACAAAACACCCCTATTCGCAACATCCCCTGCGAGAGAAATTCCACTTTATGAAAGCAGCGTGTATCTCATATTAGAGATTGCTCCCTTAAATGTTATGACGTCGGAACTGCAGCCGTTGTGTTATTCGGGGAAGGGGACGGTTCTCAAACCGTCAAAGCATTTCGCGGAAATAACAAAATAAAATTTTATTTCCCAACGTTCGCTTTTGGCTAACAAAATAATATTGCGAAGGGAAAACTAAATTGCTTTCAGATGCTGACTTTAAGAATAAGTTATTTTGTAATGGAGTCAGATGTTGTGCAAAATGCATTTCCCACTTCTTTCTCTTCTTCTTGGCCAACAGCCGTTTACAATAGATTAAATGTGAAGTGAAATTGAGTAGATTAAATGTGGTCTGGCACCCCCTTGTTGTTGCCGTATTTAAATGTAAGTCCCGGATGGACCGGGGACAGGCCCAGGGAGTGTACGAGCGAGGCTGATAAAAAGGCGCCGCTACGCCCTATAACAGCCTCGGGTATGTGGCGGGAAAAAAAAGCCGTTTACAATGAAGTTCTGGTCCCAAACCTAACTAAAACTAACTAACCATCACGCCGTCTCCCCGAAAGGGTAGGCAGAAAGAATGGACTGCCACACTTTAATCGATGCGGCACTCCATCCTTCTCTTTTCGCCATCGCGAGAGACGCGGTGTGATGGGTTGCGAACCTCATCGCCACCAAAAGGCATCTCCCGCGCACACTTCGATCGTTCAACGTCTACATAATAAATCTAAAACTAATTATCTGAAATACAATGATATAAAATAAAATAACAAAGAAAAATAATTTAACACATAATGTTATTTTAGATAGTGCACTTGTCGTCAGCTGGACGATCCGGACATTTGTGTTTATTTAATTTTTATTCTACTGTTTTTTTTTTAATTTACTGTAATTAGGCACTTAAAACAATCCAACACCAGCAAGAACTTAAAAATATAATTGAAGAATTTATTCAAATTGTCATTGGAATAAATGAAAATTATATTTTTATTTTTATTTTTACACCTGTCAAAATTCTTTTTATAAACGAAAAAACTTATATAGTTTTAACACCAAAACAATAAAAACGTATGTATGGAACCTTATGTATGGAAACGAAGCATGAAATTGGCGGAAGAATAAATGTGAAGTAATTAATGTGAATAAAGTGAGAGCAGAATAAATGCGGTAGAGATGAGGTCCCTAAGGTAATGTGGTGGTGGTATTGTGTATTGCATGGTATTGTGTCATTACCACCACCACATTACCCTGAAGATGGAGACTGCAACGATCTCCGAAACGTCGGTCGAGAAGGAGAAATCACACGTTGTTACCCAAAATCACACAAAACATATTGCTGCCAACCGTGAAAATCTAATAATCTCATAACTTTATGCTTAAGACCAATTGTAATAGAAAACTCATTTTTGACTTTTTGTACACTTTGTAAGACGTATTTGTGGTAGGACGATGTACGACAGAATCCTAATCCTGATATTAAAAAGGAATGTAGAGCGAAAGAAGGTGTAATGAACAAAATTATGAAAGGATTGCTGGGTTGGTTCGGACATATGGAGCGCATGGGTGAAGAAATAATGGTTAAAAATATATACTTTAACGACGTTAATAGAGTATGGAGTCGAGGTAGACCGGGGAAACATGGCATGACCAAATTAATCAAATTTTAAAGGTTGGTCATATGGTCATGTTAGAAGCCGGAAGAATCGACGTGCGCGTATGACTCGCTGATTCGCTCCTAATGTGGATGAAGCTAGAGAGGTATGTCAGGATAGAGCTATGTGGCGGTCCATTCTCTCTGCCTACCCCTGCGGAGAAACCGCGTGCTGATTTGTTGTTGTTTTAAAAATAATAAATTTAACCCCAAATAACGAGAACTGGCTAGGCGAATAAAGAAGAAGAACAATAAATTTCATTGTTTTTTTTCCTCCCTGACACAAAATAACTAACTAACTATGGTTTGTATTCATAGAACGAGTGGACGAGAGAAGAATGGTTAAAATATTGTATAAAATTAGTGTGAATATTAAAAGAAGTCGCGGAAGGCCAAAAAAGATATGGCATCACCAAATTAATCAATTACTGTTAGGCCAATAATAAAATTTAGAATGGGTCAATAAGATGGTTTGAACATATGGAACGACTGGATGAGGGAAGAATTGTCAAAAAGATTTATAAAAGTAGTGTGAATGGAAAAAGAAGCCGAGAAAGGAAGGTCAGAAACAAAGACATGGCGTGACCAAATTATTCAAATACTCAAAGGCAGTCATGTATGTCACGATGTGTGAATGTAAAAGATGCACGAGAGTTGTGTCAGGATAGAACAGTGTGGCGGTCCATCCTCTCAGTCTACCCCTCCGTGAAAAGGCGTGATGGTCGGTTGAGTACATTTTGAAAACGCGCTAAAATCACGAGTTTCGAAGAATTTTCTTTTTAAATTAACGTGACAAATCAAAATTGATTTATAATAGCTAGAAACGCGTATTGAAAATCTCGGTTAATTTAATTAAATGTTTCTAAGTTTATTAATGAAACAGACCCATCGCTTGAAATGTCCTAATTACCGCCCTGCCCCTAGCAGGGAGGAAATAGGCCTTTATTAAGCCCTAAACTGTAAACCGGAAGTGTGTCCCGAGAACTTCCGGCGCACAGTGTGTCGGCGTTTCTGAACAATGGACATTTATTTTTAAATTATACGAGAACATTGTTATTATAATGTTTTCGTTGTTTTACAGTTAATTGTGGAATAATATTATTCTATGACACTTTTGTTCAGATATTTTATTAAGCCAATAATTTTCTGGCCGTTCGCAATGGAATTCTTGTTCCAACCAGTATTTTTTTAAATTTAAAAGTCTCTCCGAAAGGTAAGGCAGAAATAATGGGCCGCTATGCTATTCATTCCTGACATACTTAACTAGTTTCCTCAACATTCATACATGGTGTTATGCTTCACTTCCATACATACTAGGGTTGAAACTAGAGCACCGTTATGTACATCATAATACAAACGCGTCAGATGCAGATCTCTTGTGGCCTTTTCTACAACGCTCTTGAGATGATTAATTAAGAGCCTGGCGTTCTATAAATTATCAAATCAAATAAAATCAGTTTATTTCATCAATAGACATTACACAATTAAGGTTTAAGGCATCTATTGAGATCAGGTAAAATAATTGATTGTATACAGTATACTACCAGAAACGCATGAGAGATGGTTCAACATTAGGAAGACAAGATACTCACTAAAATCTATTAGAGTATTTTCCTTCTGATTGTACCTTCACTAATATGAAAGACGCCGATCTCCGAGGAGACCGCATTCAGGAAATTAATTTCTCTTCCTACCAGTGTCACCAGAGGCAGGTAGGTAAAACAATCTATGCTGTCACTGTCGGAGATATACATCAGGGACAAAAAGCCGAACACCCTCCAGCACGGCTGAGTTTTCGAAATATCCCCTGAGTAATCTAAAGAAATTGGTTATGAGATGCCCATCTCTTCGAAGCTGAATAAAGTTGGTCCCAAGCATTCCCAAAAGAAATGCCGTGGGATAGAGCCACGGATAACTACCATACTCCCTCATGTACTCGTAGAGATACCTCACACTATGTTTACTATGTTATCATTTTAATATGAGAGGTAATAGACTTTCAGAGTTGACTAACTAACTAACCATCACGCCGTCTCCCCGGAGGGGTAGGCAGAAAGAATTGACCGCCACACTTTTCTTTCCTGACATATTTCTCTTGCTTCCTCAACATTCATACGTCGTGTCATGCACGCGCGTCGATTTCTCTGACTCCTCACATGGCCGACATTCAATATTTGATTTATTTGATTGTGCCACGTTTTCCTCGGTCTTCCTCTATTTCTGGTTCCATTTACATAGTTAACATATAATTTTTTGACTATTCTTTCTTCATTCATTCTTTCCATATGTCCAAACCATCTTTATGTTCCTTTCATTATTTTGTTCATAACACCATAATATATGTGTATGATAGTGTTGAATGAAAATATAAGAAGTGAATGCGGTGCGAATGATGGTGTTATGAACAAAATAATGAAAGGATCATTAAAATGGTTTGGACACATGGAATAAATGAATGAAGAAATAATGGTAAACAAATTATATGTAAACGTTGTAAATGGAACTAGAAATAGAGAAAGACCGAGGAAAACGTGGCAAGATCAAATAAATCAAATATTGAATGTCGGCCACGTGAGGGGTCAGAGAAATCGACGCGCGTGCATGGCACAATGTATAAATGTTGAGGAAGCGAGAGAAAGACGTCTGGAAAGAAAAATGTGGTAGTCCATTCTTTCTGCCTACGCTTTCGGGGAGACGGCGTGATGGTTAGTTAGTTTTTTTTTATATAATACCAGAAACACAAGACAGATGGTTTGATATTAGGAAGATAAGACACTCTCTTAAGTCTAGAGTATTTGTTTCCTGAACGTATTTTTACTAATATGAAAGACGTTAATCTCCGACGAGCGTTCAGCAGATTAATTACTCTTTCCACCAGTGTCACCAGAGGCAGGTAGATTCTGGCAAAAGGTAGGCAATACAATCTATGCTGTCGCTGTCGAAGATATCAAAAAAGACAAAAAATACCAAAATCCTCCAGCACAGCCGATTTCTCGAAATATCCCTTGATTAATCTAAATAAATTCGTTAAGGGATGGCCATCTCTTCAAAGTTGCAGAGAGATGGTCCCAAGCATTCCCAAAAAAATGCCGTGGGATAGAGCCACCGATAGATACCATACTTTCTCATGTAGAGATATCCCAGAATTTATACCGGACCTTCTCCAGCACAACGGAATATATCGATAGCCCATGGACCACAGAGTTTGACTGAGTCACCTTTGTAGGTTAACACAAAAATGTAGAAATGAAATAATAATTAAATAAAACGATGTTTTTTAACTACTTCCACTTTTGCCTTTATTTCGATAGCGACCGGTTTCGCCAGGCTCGCTGGCATCGACAGACTGGTGACACTATTGTAAACTAAGTTCTTTGTATACATACAGATCAGGGATGGTAAACATGATTCTATACAAAAATAATCTTCAAATATTTATGTAAAATTTACTGAATTTAAATATTGGTATTACAGGTATTCAAGGAGGTTCGTTTTTAATAGAGTGGATTTAAAATTTTATTATTGCTGACATATTAATATGTAATGTTTGAATAAATGGTCATTTTGTTTGTATTATTACTGAATTTAAATATTATATGTTATAGTTCTTGGTCCGTAAGGTTGGCATCGCCTTATTCAGTTTTCCCCATCCATATAGCTGCTAAGGTCTTAGTTTACAATAGTATAAGGACTTAGTTTACAATAGTGTCACCAATCTGTCGATGCCAGCGAACCTGGCAAAACCGGTCGCTGTCGAAAAAAATACAAAACTGAAAGTAGTTAAAAAAACGTCGTTTTATTTAATTATTATTTAAAATGAACTTCCGTCAAGAGATTTCAGTAAAATCATTTGATTATCGTAGAAATAAAAATTTAAAATATCTAGAAAAATCATTGAGAAAATCAGCAAGGATCATAATATTATAATATAAAACTAAAACTAAACTAAACTAACCATCACGCCGTCTCCCCGAAAGGGTAGGCAGAAAGAATGGACTGTCACACTTTAACTTATGCGACACTCCATCCTTCTCTTTTCGCTCCGCGGGAGACGCGGTGTGATGGGTTGCGAACCTCATCACCACCAATAGGCATCTCCCGCGCATACTTCGATCGTCCAACACCCACAAGATAAATCTAAAACAAATAATATAAAATATAATAACAAAATAAAAATAATTCAAAACAAAATGTTCTTTTTAGATGGTGCACATATTGGTGGAAATATTAATGTTTCTAAATACAATATTAATTTAGGTTTTCCATTATAATATTGAATGCAAGCGAAAACCCTACATTAACTAATCTCTAGGCTGCTTATTGGTCAACAAACATTTGCAACCTCGTAGATCTACCAAAATTAAAGTAAATATTTACAATGCTGAGGATACTCAACATTTTTAAAACATAAAAATGTATATAGTACACCCAATTTGAGGAAAATTTATAAATTGATGGAAATATGGGTCATTCAGAACTACAGACCGATTCAAGATCCTACGTATAATAAAATGATAAGTACACTCAAGTAAAATAGTCCTGTAAAATGTGTCCAATTTTATCAGCTTATTTTTTTAAATGCAGCAGTCATTGAAAGATATTTGTCAAGAACACAACAGAAGAAAGTTTGGGATTTGAAAATTCCAGTCGCTCCTTGCTACTTATTATAATATTTTGAAACTAAAAAAGGAAAAAAAAACTTTAGGCACACGTTTCGCTTTGCTGCCTGCCTCAACCCTTAATATGGCACCACAGACTGTAAAATGTAAAGCTCATAAGTGAATCTCTCCACACTGAGAAAATTTTTATTTCTTATCTCTGGTAATGTTTTCTCCACCGCTATCTAACGTCTTCCGATACAAGCGCTTCTCTCCAGATGTAATGTGACGTTTTAAAAGCCAAATCGCCCAAAAGGTGGTATTTTGGAGTGCGCGCCCTTATGGAGAATTTCAAGAATCTAGGTACGTGTTTCAGGCAAAAATTGCGATGACAGTCGCACCCACCCCATGGCGTGGTCCCTTTATTATTATGCCGGGAACAGGGCGAAAACCAGAAAACACAACCCCTTCCACATAACCCCCAGTGATGTGCGTGAAATTTATATTTTTAAATGTTCATCTACGCCGCTAGACCGCGACTTCACTACAGAATAATAATTCACTAACCGACACGCCGTTTCTCCGTAGGGAATGCAGAGAGGATGGACTGCCACACTGCTCTGTCCTGACATATTTTTATTCATACATTGACACATGCAGGCTCGTCGATTATCTCGACTTCGAATGTGACCGCATACGTTTATTTGATTAATTAGATCATTATGTGCTTTCCTTGGTCATCCACTGCTGTTCTTCCCACTCACACTGCTTGTATACAGTATTTCAAACATTAATTATTCGTCCATTTGTTCCGTATGTCTAAAACATCTCAAGAATCCTTTTTTAAATTTTTTTATGATGCAATCATTCATTTTTTTCCGTATTTTGTCCTTCCATATTCTATTAAATATAGTTTTCCTGCACATTCTTCTCGGTGATCCCAATTCTACGGCATTTATCCAACTCTCACCCTTTTGCCAGCTCCAAGCTTCACCTGTGACAACAAGTGATGTTAATTTATAATAGTAAACACGATTGTTCAGTGTTTTTTTTTTTTTTTTTTTTATGTATACAACAGGTCGTTTGAACCCAATTACTGTATACAATTTATTTTATCTATTATATTGATTCTCGTGACATGTGATAGGTAGCCAATCTATCGCCATTTTATTGTCACGTGAATTCTATACCAGACCAAAGACAGTGTGACAATCACACTGCCATCGCCGGGAATCGAACCCGGGACCTTCGGAATGGAAGTCGGAGCTTTTACCACTCTGCCACGAAGGTCGTCTTACATGGATTTAATTTGTATGAATTATATAAATTGTGACAAATTTGTTTCGCCTTGCGAGGACATTCTCAAACTGAATCTAATTGCCAAACAGCGTGTTCTTATATTGAATTTAGAAATCTTAAGGGTGGGGGAGAAAGTATAATATATCTTGCAAATATTTGAGCACTCAAATAAAACTATTTTAAGGTTTTTCTTAGAATTGCGAATTGAGTAATAAGTGATAAGTGAATTTACTAATTACTCATCATTAGTACTAAAAAAAACTTTAAAATCGTTTTATTTAACAAACTCATAAATTTGCATTATATTCTTTCTCCCCTACCCTTAAGATTTAAAATTTCAATATGAGGACAAACTGTTTGGCGATTAGGTTCAGTTTGAGAATGCCCGCGCAAGGCGAAACAAATTTATCACAATTAATATAATTTATAATATATAAATAAAAAAAGTGGATACGTGGAACATTAATTAAATCATATAACAGCTAATTTAAAAAACGGAGGATACGTGTAAGCTAAATTAAATAAACACAAAAGTCCGGATCGTCCATGTCAACATGTGCAACATCGGAAAACATTATGTGTTATTACATTATGTGCTAAATTTAAAAAACGGTGGATTCGTGGAACATAAATTAAATAGACAAATGTGCACCATCTAAAAATAACATTTTGTATTAAATTATTTTTATTTTGTTATTTTATTTTATATCATTGTATTTTTATATTTTTTGTTTTAGATTCATTTTGTGGATGTTGGAAGATCGAAGTGTGCGCGGGAGATGCCTATTGGTGGCGATGAGGTTCGCAACCCATCACACCGCGTCTCCCGCGGGGCGAAAAGAGAAGGATGGAGTGCCGCATCGGTTAAAGTGTGACAGTCCATTCTTTCTGCCTACCCTTTCGGGGAGACGGCGTGATGGTTAGTTAGTTAGTTAGTTAGTTAAATAAAATACAAGTTAAACCATTAAACAATCATGTTTACTATTATAAATTAATAATGTAGTTTTGCAAAACTAATACCTCAACTATCAACAAGTGTCATTACTAGAACTCCATTATGTACTATGTGCCGAATAATTAAATTAGTGAATTGCTTCTACAGATTGTTTAAGATTTGAAATAATTCGTGGTGATTTGAAGAGTCATTTTGTCTGGGTGAAATCCAAAGTCCTTATTGCCTCGGTGATATGCCAAGTTTCGCCTTCCTAATGTCTAAGCAAGGCGAACCAGAGTCTGTAAAGAACTACAGAAATGAGAACTCTCCCATCGCTTGAACGACACTTTACAAGACAGAGTGAGAAATTCAGAAATAAGGAATATGTGCTTTGTCGAAGATATTTTACGATGGGGAATACTAAGAATACGTTATTGGAGAGATCATGTGAAGAGAGAGCGTTCTGAAAGAGTGAAAAGTAAAGTGGCATATAAAGTACGAACAGGCAATCGACCTTCAGGAAGACCACTCAAAAGATGGCAAGACAGTTGGAGATCTACAACCCTGGAACAAGCTTCTAGAACAAGGCATCGTCCTTAATATAAAAGAAGAAGATGACGAAACAAACGTTTTTATTTATACAACAACATTTTGAATGTATACAAATTCTTGTAGACAAATACTGGATTTCACCCATTGCGGATAAATTATTTTTATTTTACAAGGATTAATTGTATCTCAATAGAGACGAAGATGCAAGTTGTTTTCTGGGAACAGAAGGTGGTGGTCGAGGCGCTTACAGGACTTATGACCTGTCATTGGTTGGGTTGAGCGATCGCTTCACGTTTAACAACATTCCCCATTCCGCCGTTTTGACCACCACGTCTGACAAACTTTTTGGAACTTGTATATATGGTAAGTTTCTACACCTATTTTCACATTTTTATGTTCACTCTACACTAGCGTCATCTATATTAAGATTAGAAAGCATTAAGCAGAAAACCTTTATTAATGTACTGTGAAATTTATATTATTTATTAATGTAACAACCTTTCGGCGTGAATGAAACTGAGGTGATACTAATAATTTTATTTTTTTAATATATTTGTTATTAATTATTTTATTAAAATAAGTTTATAACATAATATGAATTCATAATCGTAAACTTGATTATTTAGTGGTTTTACTTGGATTTCATGTATATAAAAGAAAAATCATCCCGCCTTTTCCCCGTTGGGGTAGGCAGAGCGAATAGACCGCCACACTACTCTATCCTGGCACACCTCTCTAGATTCCTCCACATTCATACAGCGAGTCATACAGCCACGTTGATTCTTCCGACTTCTAACATGACTAAATTTTAAAATTAGAATAATTTGGTTTTTTACTCCATTTACATCATTAACGTATACTTTCTAAACCATTCTTTCTTCATCCATGCGCTATAAATTATATAAATATGTAGTGACAAATTTGTTTCGCCTTGCGAGGGTATTCTGAAACATTTGGGAATGCCCTTGCAAGGCGAAATAAATTTGTCTGTATTTATGAAATTTATAATATAATATTATATGTAAATTAAATCCAAATAAAACCAATAAACAATTGTATTTACTATTATAAATTAATAATGGACTTTTAAAAAACTAATACCTCAAACATCAATACCCTAATGTTACTTTACTCTCAAAATATATTATTCTCTTACTTTTAGGTGAATTTCAATAGTAAAGTATTTTATTAATGTTCAGTTATATTTGTGGTAGCATGTAATTGGCCTTATTTTATTGTTTCTGTGTTTTTTTACGTGTATTACAATCGCTGTTTGTTATCCTAAAAATACAGAGTTTTACATCATTGTTCCAAAAACCAAATTATTTTTTTGTTTGAATATTTCTAAATAGCTACTATGTATATTCACGTTTCCTGTATGTATAAATTATTTTTTTAATATTGTATTGTTATAAACACAGAACACCGGTATTCGATATCCTGGTAAGCAGAAATAATTGCTTATTATGATGTAAAAGGAACCAGATCGTTTCCAGTATCGAACCTAAGACCCTTATATCCGGATTGTCTACAATCAAATACATTAATACCATTCAGATATTACACATTGGAATTCTCATCTTATTTACAGGAAAATACTGCACGGAATTGACAAAACAAGCATGAAAGTAGATCGGACATCACGAAGTAAAGTCTCTTATATGAATATTATTTATTATATATTCCAAAGAATCGAAGGAGGAAGGCACCTGCTCAGGACCTTGTCCGAAAGGCGTGCAAGATGGATCGGCCATGTAATACGACAAGAAGGCCTCTTGCATGCCATAATGGAGGGTATGACCGAGGGGACAAACTCTAGGGGACGCCCACGCCGAGAGTACCTGGAGGACCTGTTGGTAGACGTGCGCTGCTCATCATATGCAGATTCAAAAGAGCCGCACAAGACAGGGAAGAATGGAAGAGAAGAATAGAGGAAATTGCTGCAAACCAATCCCAGGATTGAAACTAGAGAAGAAGAAGTATAATAGATTTCAGGAGGCCGTTAATACATTATATGTACGTTTATAAGAAAGCATTAGGAAATTTAATCTTAAATAATAAGGATAGAAGAGATACAATGCAAAATACAGCTGAAATATCTATAAATAATGTTTATCAAACATTATTTATAGATATTTCAGCTGTAATCAAATTCAATTCCATTGTTCTGTAATATAAATCTACTTAAATAATGTGAATATCAATATTCAAATACAGTAAATTTTACACTATTTAAATATTATTCTTGTATAGAATCATGTTTGCCGTCGAAGCCATAAAATCAAGTGGATTTTTTTTATTATTTACGATAAACTTTTACAATAAATTTCCATTTACAACATTAATTAATTAATACGAATGAAAACGTCAGTTTTCTAGAAGTAAGGTATTATCATTCTCATAAAATACAATGAAATTTTTAGAAAACTGACGTTTTCATTCGTATTAATTATTTAATATGGAGTTTTACATCATTATTCCAAAAACCATAATTAACAACATTTATATTTTGTAACGATTTTAGTGTTTATAACGTTTTATAACGTTGCGCGTGCTGCATTTATTAATATGAGAATCTTATTTTGCAAAGATAATCTTAACTTGAAACTCCGACCATGAAGGGTAAAATTTTGTCTGTTATACTCTATGGTTATGAAACTTGAACTCTAAATGTGAATGTAATGAACCGGTTGGAAGCGTTTGAGATGTGGATATACCGCAGAATGCTTCGTATACCGTGGATCGATAGGGTCAGTAATGCAGACGTACTACAGAGAGCCAGAGCCAATAGAGAGCTGTTGTCGAGTGCGACGGTTAGAAAGGTCTCATATTTGGGTTATCAAATCAAATAAATTTTTTTTCTCAAAAGATATTACAAACCACAATTGAACACTACAGGGGAAAAACAAGGAATGTCAGTTAAAATTCAAAATAAATGTAATAATGCCATCTAGCGGCATTTGTACGTATCTATCCACAGTAAAATTTTCATATTCAAAAATCATGTGTGTCATCGACTATGGCCAGATAATCGATTGCTAATTGCTAAGAAATATATAGACTTTGATTAGCTTTATACTCAATTTATGCAAATTAACCTTCTACTGACATTCCTTGTTTTTACCCTGTAGTCTTCAATTATAATAAAAGGCACATATTGTGAACACGTAAAAATAAAATATATAATACCAAGAACGCATGAGAGATGGTTCTACTTTAGGAATGCAAGATACTCTTTAAAGTCAAGAGTATTTGTCTTCTAAACGTACTTCCAGTAATATGAACGACGTTGATTTCCAAAGCGATTATGTTCAGCAGTTAGATTGCTCTCCCCACCGGCATCACCAGAGTCAGGTTCGTTCTGCATGTTGGGACATAAATCAGTCTGTGCTGATGCTGTCGAAGATAACTATCCGGAACATAAAGATGGATACCCTCCAAAATAACAGAATTCTCAAAGAATCCCCTGATATGTCTGAAGAAATAGGTAAGCGTCAATCGTTCGAGTCCAACAACATAGATCTAAACCTCTGAAAACAAGTTATTAAAAAATAGGTGTGGAGTGTTTTACTGAACGGCTGCGAGACTTGGTGCCTGGGCGAAAGAGAACGCAAAAGGCTGGAAGCATTTGAGATGTGGATCTACCGCCGAATTGCTCATATTTCATGGAGGGATCACATTACAAATGAAGAGGTTCTCAGCAGAGTTGTTGAACACCATAGCGGAGAGGCACGCAAGATGGATTGGTCGTGTGTTGCGACACGACTGTTTCCTGCATGATGTATTGGAGGGAATGGTCGAGGGATCGATTAGCAGAGGATGACCTCGCCAGGAATACCTAGAACAGATTTGCCGAGATATGTGCTGCACCTCTTATGCGGAGTTGAAGAGAGTTGCTGAGGACCGAGCGGAGTGGAATAGGAACTTGCTACAGACCAATCTTTAGATTGAGACCGGAGAAGAGAAGATATAGGCTGATAATCATGGGCAAAATAGAGGGACGGCGTGGAGTTAGCAGAAAGCAGTTGTACTAGCTGCGGAATATAAGGTATTGGATTAGAATGAGCCGAGTTGAAAACCTATTCTAATTAGCGTAGGAAAGATATGCTTTCGTTGCACTGGTCGTTAAGTTAGGGGGAACTGACACGGCACCAAAAGAAGAAGAATGATTTATTTTCCAATGTTCTCGAACCGCCCCTGGCATGGTGGAAGGTCGTCTTTTGAGCGTTAACCCAGAATTTGAACCCTTTCCTACCCGTGTTACGTCCAATTCCGATACGTCAAAAAACTTCTCATCGCCTTGTTATATTGGATTCGTTTTTGCGACAAGCAATACATCTTGCTAATATCATCAGTATCGTGCTGTATCGGTGGTAAAATTATCACGAAATTAAACCATTGTTTTAAATAAATTAGAATTATTGTATCGAATATTAAATGCGTTTTTATATAAATCTTTCTTTCATTTGTTTTTATTAAATTTTAACACCTGAAGATGGAGGTATCCTCCGAAATATGTCGTGTTTTTAAATTTTTTGTGGATTAAACAAATTATTTTCAATTTCATAAGTATATTACTACGGAATTCCACAGCTTTAGCGTTCTATACGTTAATTAAATCAGTAATGAGAGTCCTCTCACGATACTCCCAAAATAAAATCGTATAGTAAAAAAAAAAAAAAAATAATAATAATAATAATAAAACAATGCTTTTTGAACTGGACCAGACAGGGACATCTGGAATCACCAGTCTGTCGATGCTAGCGAGCCTGGCGAAACCGGTCGCTGTTGAAATAAAGACGAAAGTGGACGTAGTTCAAATGCATCGTTTTATTTAATTATTATTTAAAATGAACTTCCATCAATAGATTTCAGTAAAATCATTTGATTATCCATTGTTTTGTATACTTCAACGTTATTCAATGTTTTTTTATATTCTAACACTGGTATTATACGTATCACAACAACAACAACAACACACCATCACGCCGTTTCCTCGCAGGTGTAGGCAGAGAGAATGGACCGTCACACTACTCTTTCATGGCACACCTCTCTAGCTTCCTCCACATTCATATAACGAGTCATACACGCACGTCAATTCTTTCGACTTATTACATGACCAACTGTTGTATCAAGGGTTGAAATAGCCATGATGTTGTTCAACCTCCGATACGAGAGGAACAACAAACAATACGGAGAAAAAATAATAATTAAAATGTGTTTAAAAATGATTTAGGACAAGAAATAATATTAAAGTATATGCTTTTGTATCCTGACCTATCAAAGAAGGTGGGTGGATGAAAGGTTTATAAATATAATTTTGAAAGGTCACTTGAATTGTTTGAGCATACGTAACAACCTATGGACAACGTAATGGATACTGGTCTTCTTCTGACGAATATCGAATATTTCATTCGAATATTCCCTTGAAAGGGAAGGCTAACTAATCCAATAAACCTTACATAATCTAACCTAACCGTTTTTCCAGATAAAGGGCAAATGTTCCTTCGGGTGATGTGGGACACAGAACGCCTAACGGTGGATCACCGGATATATCTGTGTATGTAATTTGTGAATATGCTAAAAATCAAAAATTAATTTTCAAATTTAACCCTTATCGGATGCTAGGTCTTGTATTTTTCTTATTTTGCTTTATTGAGGACTGCATCCTGTTATTTCTCGGAGCCTGTTTCCGGGATGTAGATGTCCAACTGTCTTGCCATCTTTTGGGTGGTCTTCCTGGAGGTCGAGTCATTTTTTTTACAACATTGGCTGACCATTGCGCTTTCTCGCTTTGACTATGGACGACTCTAGGGGATACTACAATCCCGCAAAATTTCATTCCGAAGTAAATTTTCTATGTCGTGCCCATTGTTAGTCTCTATTTGACTTCTTATTCTTCTTCCCCTTTTAGATCTTTGTCTGTTTCTGTAGTTTTGGCCTCTCGTGGAAAGTTCGACTCAAAGATATCCTTCCATCTCTTTGGCGGTCTTCCGGGGGGACGATAGCCAACAGAATATCAGATGCATTTTCATTTCATTTCATTCATTTGAATATACTAGTATTTTACTTCAACTATTAAATTATTTAAATCTCATCAGCTTTTGTTTTTGATCTCAATTTGAATTTACCTAGAATAAAACCCATTTCTCTTCATGGGTACTAACAAATTAATTTTGGAATACCAGAATCCATTGCCTAATGGGCTACACATACGAATATATCATCAATTTACCCGGCATCGGGGTCCAACAAATTAAAAATTACTTCATTAAGAAATTTCCGCTAAGTGATGCCCGGAGGAATCTAATAATAATTGGTGCGAGAGTCTCTATGACGCATGTGCCCTCGATCGTCAACCGGAGGGTGTAAACAATGAAAAAGTGAAGTTTAACTTCTATGAACTCATTTACCCAGAGCGAGGGCGGAAAAGCGCACTCGCGAAAAACTATGTGACCAAAAACATTATTACGATATATTATAGATATACCTACCGACCCTTATGTATGGAAGCGAAGCATGGAACTGGCAAAAGAAGGATGAAAGTAGAATAAATGCAGTTGAAATGAGATTTCTTAGAAGAATGTGTGGATACTCTGTGTATGACAGAGTGCCGAATGAAAATATAAGAAGTGAATGCGGTGCGAATGATGGTGTCATGAACAAAATAATGAAAGGATCATTAAGATGGTTTGGACATATGGAAAGAATGAATGAAGAAAGAATGGTAAAAAAATTATATGTTAATGATGTAAATGGAACCAGAAATAGAGGAAGACCGAGGAAAACGTGGCACGATCAAATAAATCAAATATTGAATGTCGGCCATGTGAGGAGTCAGAGAAATCGACGCGCGTGCATGACACGATGTACGAGTATGAATGTTGAGGAAGCGAGAGAAATATGTCAGGAAAGAAAAGTGTGGCAGTCCATTCTTTCTGCCTACCCCTTCGGGGAGACGGCGTGATGGTTAGTTAGTTAGTTAGTTTTTATAGATATTCCATTGTTTTGACCGAAATACTGCGATCATCGAATCAAATCAAATCAGTTTATTTCATCAATAGACATTACTAAATTAAGGTTTAGGGCATCTTTTAAGAACGGGGAAAAACAATACATTGTATATACTCGTATAATAGTGCTACCAGAAACACACGAGAAATGGTTCGACATTAGGAAGACCGTATACAAAACTCGGATGTCCTGAGTGATTTAGGTCTATTTGTCCCTGATAATTACCTTCGTCAGATTGTTTTATTTGCCGCGTTGCAGAACCACCCTGTCAATGGTTATGCCTGTGGGTAGGGCAATCTTATTGCTTAATCGGGTGGCCTTAGAGGTCGACATATTTCGTGATAGTGTGAGTTGCCTCAGGGATGCAATATCAATGTTGTGATTGTTATCTCTGATGCCGTAGTATTTATGTATTTTGTTATTTTTTTTAATGTCATTTTGAAAATATGTATATCTAATTATGTAATTTTGAGGTTGCAGACGACTTGAACGCATTTGTAATGTTTGTAATCTTTATAAATAAATAAATGAAATTAAATGAAGACAAGACACTCTTCAGAATTAAGATTATTGGCCTTCTGAACTTACTTTCACTAATATGAAAAACGTCGATCTCCGAGGAGACCGCGTTCATCAGATTAAGTGCTGTTCCCACCGGTGTCACCAGAGGCAGGTTAGTTCTGGCGGCCGGTAGGTAAAACATTCTATGCTGTCGCTGTCGGAGATATCTATCAGCCTATATACGTCATCATCATCAGCCTATATCCATCCCTTCCGTAGGTCTCCTCTGGGTCCTAGGATCTTTCTAGTAGATTCTTTGTTTTTCAACATTTTGAATGTATGCAAATACTTGTGACGAATACTGGATTTTACCCATTGCGGGTTATCATTTTAAGGATTAATTGTATCTCAATAGAGACGAAGATGCAAATTTGGAAACAGAACATGGTGGTCGAGGCGTTTACAGGACTTATGACCTGTCATTGGTTGGGTTAAGCACACGTTTTATATAATACAACATTCCCTATTCCGCCCTTCTTACGACCACCACGTCTGACAAATTTTTGGAAGATGTATATATGCTACAATGGTGGACTACACTTCACATTTTTTAGTTCAATCTACACTAGCGCCATCTATTAAGATTGGATTAAGCATTATCTTTATTAACGAAATGTGAAAGGCTACCGGCATTAACATTCATTGCTAGATAACGCCTGGAGATGTCTCTCCATCTAGAAACAAGTCATTGTTTTTCTTGCAGAGTCATTGTGCTTTTGTTTCAATACGTATCTCTATAACACTTTTCTGACATAGATTAAACATTCATGTAAAACCCTTAGGCGAGCGTTTTTACCTTAATATTAACCTATTTTTATATTATTGTTTGGTAAAAAACCTTTTATATTTGAATGAACAAAATTTAACTTGCAGTAACTATTCGAGTACATAGGTTCTGTATGAATTAAACTATTCTTTTTGAACAGCATATTTGGTAAGTTTTCCCTTTATATGCGTATTTTGCTGTTCCCTAGTGTAATCCGTAGTGTATTTTAATGGTGCGGACGTCGAGTTTTGGCTGTTTCTTGTATGTCCCAAGCTTTGAGAGCGATTTAAATTTATTATACTTCTCCTAGTGGGATGTTTACAGCAAACTTGAAGCGCTCCATAAAGCATCTTGGAAATATAAATTTATTTGAAAATAGAACTAGAAACACGTTATAAGTTTCGCTAACAACGGAGTGTTCGTAATATATGAAATCTATGAAGTCTTGAAATCAGAAATATTTCAATTCAATTACAGCAAACAATAATACATATTTTTTTAAGGATTAACTAGGAGGAAGGAAGAACGAGATATACACGCACGTCGGAGGAATCGACGTGCGTGTATGACTCGCTGTATGAATGTGGAGGAAGCTAGAGAGGTTTGCCAGGATAGAGTAGTGTGGCGGTCCATTCTCTCTGCCTACCCCTGCGGGGAAACGGCGTGATGGTTTGTTGTTGTTGTTATTAACTATATCTCAAAACAGACGAAGATAATTTTTTTTCGAAACAGAATATGGTAGTCGAGGCGTTTACAGGACTTATGACCTGTCATTGGTTGGGTTAAGCGATCACTTTATGTTAACAACATTCACCATTCCGCCCTTCTTACGACCACCAGGTCTGACAAATTTTTTGGAACTTGTATATATGCTACAATTTTAAATAACTTGACATTTTTAGGTCAATCTACACTAGCGCCATCTATTAAGATTATTTGTAAGATATAATTATTTATATTGAGATATAATTGATTCTTAAAAAATGATTAACACGCAATGGGTAAAATCCAGTATTTGTCTACAAGTATTTGTATACATTCAAAAAAAAATAATACTTCAATGAAGCATCACGCCGTTTCTCTGGAGGGGTAGGCAGAAAGAATGGACCGCTAAACTGTTCTATCCTGAGATAACTCTCGCGCCTTTTCTCCATTCACACACCGTGAAACGTACACTCGTCGATTTTTCCTACTTTGAACAAGACTGCCTTTGAGTATTTGAATAATTTGGTCATTCACACTACTTTAATAAATCTTTTTGACCATTCTTACCTCATCCATTGGTTCCAATTGTCCAAACCATCTTTTTAACCCTTTCTTAATTTTATTTAGGACGCATTCATCTGTCTTATAATTCTTTCTAACTTCTTCATTGGGTATTCTATCAAACATTGATTTTTAAATTCAATATATCCACTGAAGTGCACAAATGGCAGTGCACAATGTGGTTCTAGTGCCAACCTTTATCTATTGAAGTGAATCTTGGAACTGGTAAAGGAAGGATGAAAGTTGAATAAATGCAGCAGAAATCAAATCAAATCAAATCAAATCAGTTTATTTTCTCAAAAGACATTACAAACATTTTTTATAGTTTAAGGCATCTATTGAGAACAGGTAAAACATAAGGAATATATAATACCAGGAACGCATGAGAGATGGTTCGACATTAGGAATACAAAATACTCTCCAAAGTCAAGAGTATTTGTCTTCTGAATGTACTTTCACGAATATGAAAGACATCGATCTCCGAAGCGATCATGTTCAGCAGTTTGATTGCTCTCCCCACCGGCATCACCAGAGGCAGGTTGGTTCTGCATGCTGGGAGATAAAACAGTCTGTGCTGACGCTGTCGAAGATAGCCATCCGGAACATAAAGATGGATAGCCTCCAAGATGACGGAGTTCTCAAAGAATCCCCTGATAAGTCTGAAGAAATGGGTAAGTGTGCACCCATCCCTTCTTATCTGTAAACTATTGGTCTCCAGCATGCCCAAGAGGAATGCAGTGGGATAAAGCCACGGATAGCTACCAAACTCCCTCATGTAGAGATATCTCAGAAATCTTTTCTGAACCCTCTCTAACATGAGCGAGTATCTCGCCTCGCGGGGACTCCATATCACCGAGCCACACTCGAGCCGGCTCCGGACCAATGAGTTGTACAAAATTCGCAAAACATAGGGATTCTTGAAAACTCTACCAGTTCGGAGAATAAATCCCAACATTTTCAGTGCAACTCCACATATTCTCTCGATGTGAGCATGGAAAGTCAGCCTACTTTCATAAACGATACCAAGATCCTTTATCGTTGAAACACGCTTAAGTTGCTGGTTATCCATTGTGTATCTGTAATAAACAGTACGCAATGCTCTCGTAAAAGATAAAATTACGCATTTAGAGATACTGAAATAAATTTGATTGGTTTTACTCCAGCGGACGATATTATTTATGAGATCTCTTAGAATAATGTGTGTTAATTTCTGTATGATAGAGTGTTGAATGAAAACATTAGAAGTGAATGCAGTGCGAATGAAAGTGTTATGAACAAAATTATGAAAGGATCATTAAGATGGTTTGGACAAATGAAAATAATGAATGGTAAAAAAAGTATACGTTAACCTTGTAAATGGAACTAGAAATGAAGGAAGACAGACGAAAACGTAGCACGATCAAATAAATTAAATATTAAATGTTGGCCACGTGAGGAGTCGGAGAAATCGACGTGCGTGCATGACGCGATGTATGAATACGAATGAAAACGTCAGTTTTCTAGAAGTTTTATTATATTTTATGGGAATGACATATTTCGCTCTTCTAAGACATTATCAAATGTCGTTTGATAATGCCTTAGAAGGGCGTTTTCATTCGTATTAATTATTTAATATAAAATTTTACATCATTGTTCAAGAAACAATAAATACGATGTATAAATGTTGAGTAAGTGAGAGAGTATGTTAAGAAATTAATTATGGCGCTCCTTTCTTTCTGCCTACGCCTTCGGAGAGACGGCGTGATGTTCAGTTAGTTAGTTAGTGAATTTATATACAAGAAAATCGGATATAAATGAAAAAAAATCTGTACAGTTTAGAAACTGTATTTTTCAAAGTTTTTCGTTAAGCGTTTTAAATCACCCTGTAGCTTACCCTCCGTATAATTTCGCAATAATAATAAGTTCTGAGAAAAAATCCCTTAGAAATTTTTGTGTAGAATGTTGCGTGTGAATTTTTATTACTAACTTCGAAAACTAATCAACCCAGCAAACACTTTTTTATAGTTTCGAAAGAATATAAATTTAACCCATTATCAAAGTATATCCTTAAAAAATAAGGATAAAAGATGAATTGTCTGCGGCAATGTGAAGTACTCTTTAAATAAATATTTTTTTAGGATAATGAAACGATTTTGCTGAAATCTTTTGATGAAGGTTCATTTTAAATAATACTTAAGTTAGTTAATAATACTGTTAGATAATCCATTGTTTTTTTTTTTATGTACACAACAGGTCGTTTGAACCTAATTACTGTATACAATTTTTTATTTTGTAGCTATTATATTGATTCTCGTGACATGTGATAGGTAGCCAATCTATCGCCATTTTACTGTCACGTGAATTCTACACCAGACCAAAGACAGTGTGACAATCACACTGCCATCGCCGGGAATCGAACCCAGGACCTTCGGTATGGAAGTCAGAGCTCGTAACCACTCTGCTACGAAGGTCGTCAACAGTTTAAAAATAAAAAAACTTTGTTATAAATATCACATTCGATTATTTTTTCTCGCGACAGCGGTTTCGCTTACCGATGTCAGCATTGTATGGTCTTACATTCAAAAGATACATCAGAAAGACTTGTATATACAAAATTGGTATCGAACCCCTTTTCTCTTAACGTTATTTGCTTCTATTTGGTCCACGTATGTGTGGTAGAATGATTTTCTACAGAATCTCAAATGCTGATATTAGAAAGGTATTTAGAGCGAAAGAAGGTGTGAAATGATCGCTGCGTTGGTTCGGACATACGGAGCGCATGGGTGAAGAAAGAATGATTAAAAAAGTATACGTTAATAATGTAAATGGAGTACGGAGTCGAGGTAGACCGAGTAAAACCAAATTAATCAAATTTTAAAGGTTGGTCATGTCAGAAGCCGGAAGAATTGACGTGCGTATATGACTCGCTGTATGAATGTGGAGGAAGCTAGAGAGGTGTGTCAGGATAGATTAGTGTGACGGTGTTCTTTAGACAGACCAGTATGTCGGTACCAACTAGCCTAGCAAAAACGTTTACTGTCGAAATGAAGACAAACAGACAATTTATTTTTTATTCAAAATTAACTTTGATGGAGGGATTTCAGAATTATGACTAATTTAATCAGATTAACTATTTTATTATTATTTTTTTTTTTGTTGAATAGCTCTTTACATCATAACATCGCTAGCCAAATCAATGAAAAGGGTATAGCTATTATATTAATTCTCGAGACATTTGATAGGTTGCTAATTTATTTCAATAATTTATCGCAAACAAAAACCTATCCAAAAAAGCTAGAATGGCAGTGCACAATGGTGTTCTTCTACCAACCCCTATGTATGGAAGCGAAACATGGAACTGGCAAAAGAAGGATGAAAGTAGAATAAATGCAGTAGAAATGAGATCTCTTAGACGAATGTGTGGATACTCTGTGTATGATAGAATGTCGAATGAAAATATAAAAAGTGAATGCGGTGCGAATGATGGTGTCATGAACAAAATAATGAAAGGATCATTAAGATGGTTTGGACATATGGAAAGAATGAATGAAAAAATAATGGTAAAAAAATTATATGTTAATGATGCAAATGGAACCAGAAATAGTGGAAGGCCGAGGAAAACGTGGCACGATCAAATAAATCAAATATTGAATGTCGGCCATGTGAGGAGTCAGAGAAATCGACGCGCGTGCATGACACGATGTATGAATGTTGAGGAATCGAGAGAAATATGTCAGGAAAGAAAAGTGTGGCAGTCCATTCTTTCTACCTACCCCTTCGGGGAGACGGCGTGATGGTTAGTTAGTTAGTTAGTTAAGTTGCCATTTTATTGTCGCGTTGTCATCGCCGGGGATCGAATCCGGGACTTATGGTTTGGCAGTCATAGCTGTTGCTACTTTGCAATGGAGGTCGTTCCTTACTACTTCCACATTATTTCGACAGAGTCCGATTTCGTCGGGCTCGCTGGCATCCTCAGATTAGTCATGATGAGAATTTTAAAAATATGAAAAACATGATTTTGTAAGAAAATTGTCGCTATCTGGTTTCAGCGCTTTAAAAATGTAGATAAAATTGAATGTTGAATCAGAGTAAAAATATAAAAATTATTTTAAATCTTGTCTTGTACGTTAAGTCAACGAAAAGAACAAATGGTTCAAAAATTAGATTATGTCTCGTTTTAAAATCATTTTTATATATCGAATAAACCCGCCGAATTGAGTTTGAACACGAAAATGGAATCTAACGTTCGATTCTCCAGTGAAATGGTTTGGTCACGTAACGGGGTCAGATGAATTTTTTTTGAATATTTTTAGAACATAATGAGTGGGGTAGTTTTTTTCTCATTATTTGAAAAAAAAATAGAATTTTTTTCGAATATTCAAATAGTTGAAGGTTTTCTAGAACAAAAGAAATACATGTTTTCATAATGTTAAGTCGTTAACACTATGGAATTCCATCATGAAATTTTTTTTTTTTTAACAAAAACAAGGTTTTTTTTCTCTTTTTTTCTCAATTTTCAATAAGATCTTTTACGATAATAAGACGAATGAGCGTAAAATCTGTGTATATTAGAGTGCCGAATGAAAATATGTGTTATGAACAAAATAATGAAATGATCATTAAGATGGTTTAGACTCATGGAAAGATGAAGAAATAATTGTAAAAAAAGTATATGTTAACACGATGTAAATGGAACTAGAAGGATAGAGGAAGACCGAGGAAAATATAACACGATCAAATAAATCAAATTTTGAATGTCGGCCACATGTGTCTTAGATTTCAACGTGCATGCATGACACGATGTATGAACGTATAGGAAGTGAGAGAATATGTCAGGAATGAAAAGTGTGACAGTCCATTCTTTCTGCTCACTCCTTCGAGGAGACGTATTATCAAAAAAATTAAGTACCTACTTAACACTGGAATTCCATAATTACGAATTATTGTATTAATTAAAACAATGTTTTCTAACCTTCGATAAATGCCGAGAAAAATAAATTTAACAGTAAAAAAAAACTGGTTTTTATTAATAATTTATCAACTTATTGAACGCTAAGGAATTAACGCTGTGGAATTCCATAGTAACATAGTACTTAGGAAATTGAAAATAACTTAGATATAATTAATGACTTTGATGGAAATTAAACTCCATTTATTAATACTTTTGTTAATCTGAAAACATCATTATAGTAGATTTTACTGAAATCTCTTGATGGAAGTTCATTTAAAATAATAATTAGATAAAGCTTTGTTTCTTAGTAGCTACTTCCAATGTCTTTATTTTAACAGCGACCAGTTTTGCCAGGCTCGTTGGCATCGACAGACCCGCCAGTGTTATGTAATAATTATCGTTATTATTATTTTATAAGTCTTATATCTTTGTATTTATCTTGTAACTAATAACTTATTTGTACTTAATTATCTTATTTCAACTACTTTTTACAATTGTCACAGCTAAGGCTAGCGCATAGTATTTAAGATGGGCTGAAATGTGAAAATAATAATACAATTTGTTTCCTATAACTTCCTGAAAACAGTCACGTTTGATTTCCTTTTTCACGTGTTTCCTATCTTCGCACCCGAGAGATGTTAATTCCCAGAACAATCCTCCTCAACAAAAGCGTTGATATTCGATATACGTATTATTGGAGCTTTTTACAAATTTATTTTTCGATCTAATCGAATCGCTTTGAGAGGAAATAAAGGAAATAAACAAAATGATGTTTGATGGTTTGACATATTTTAAAATAAAATTAAACACTTTTTAACTAAGTATAAACCACTTTATTTGAGTACAGAGCCAATCGGTTTCACTCTGTAGCGAGTTATACACAAACTAACTGTAAATTTATATATAACTCAAATTAAATAGAGAGTTACAAAGTAGAGTATGGAGAGGGGTTGGGGTTTCCACCTAAGAGAGATCAGAGTATATAAAATTAAACTACTGACATATATTTCTATTTTTCTTGTTTATACATTCTGTATTTACAACACTTTTATGAAAAATAAAATTGTATTGATGTTATTTATTGTTTCGGCATTCACTTTGTGGTAGGACATGATTAAATTGTAAATAAAACACTTGTTTTTCTCCACTTGAGATTTATATTTTACACGACTAGTTTCGGAAGCTACAGATGCTTCCATCTACAGGTTTGAATAAACCTGTAGATGGAAGCATCTGTAGCTTCCGAAACTAGTCGTGTAAAATATAAAACTCAAGTGGTGAAAAACAAGTGTTTTATTTACAATTTAAATTATATTGATATGTTTTGGACGAAGAGTTCTTCTTCTTGTAAATACAAAGTGTATAAAAAAGAAAAAAGAAATAAACCATCATAACAACACAAAATATAGCGTATATAGAAGAAAAACTGAAATATAATTTGCCCAAAAGCAATATAATATTTATTTATTGTTTCTTGAACAATGATGTAACATTCCATATTAATTCATTAATATAAATAAAAATATCTGTCTTGTAGGAATTTTATTAAATGTTACAAATATGGAATGACATGTTTCGTCCTTCTTAGGTATCATCAAATGTATGTCACATTTGATAATCCCTTAGAAGGGCGAAACATGTCATTCCATATCATTTAATAAAACTCCCAGAAGACAGACGTTTTCATTTATATTAATTAGGTAGTAGAACTCTCTATTTAGTTTAATTTGTCTATAACCCCGAAGGAGCCTGCTATAGAGTGAAATCGGTTAGCGTCAAGTACTCAAATAAAGTGGTTTATAAAGCCTTCAAAACGTGTTGAGAAAAATAAAGTTAAAAGTGGAAAAAGCAAAGATTTAATTCATAAAAATATTCGTCATTATGGAATTTCACAGTGTTAACGCCTTGAGTTTATCTAAAATATTTTTTTTTCTAAACCTGTCGGTCACGTTTGGAGTCGGAGAAATCGATGAATGTGAATGGCACGGTGAATGAATGTAGAGGAAGCGAGAAAAGTATTTTAGGGCAGAACAGTGTGGCGGTCTATTATTTCTGTCGACCCCTCCGGGAACCGGCGTGGTAGTAAGTTGAACAGTTTTTAGCAACTGATAAAATTTTAAACACTTTTATGATATCACATGCGTGTTTTTAACGCCTAAGGATGCAAACATCCGTTGGCGAAACAGCTGTCGCGACACTCCCAAAAAATGAATAATAAAAATTATGATATCATTACGGTTTAATAAAGTTTAACAGTTGAATGTTGAAGTATCACAGTGTTTCGGCCAAAACAATGGACTATTTAGTTTTTTTTTTATTTCTAAGTGATTACACAATAAATAATCAGATTCCTCCTTTTACTTCTTTCTCCTTAAATACTTTGTCTACATTTAATCTCCCAAGCTCCCATTCCCAACCAAATGCAAATTAATCATTTATTAATTTCTATATAAATTATGTCTTTTCAAATGTAAGTTTTTTCTAAATTATATTATCATCATGTATTATTATTATTTAATGTTATTTATTAAATTACTGTTCAAAAATAATTGTTAGAATCTACTTATAACAAAAAGCCCAACTTAATTTTTAATTTTTGTATCGAATTTTAAATGCGTTTTTTATTAGTCTTTCGTCGTTTAGTTTTTGTCATATTTTTTACACCTGAAGATGGAGGTATCCTCTGAAACATGTCGTGTATTTTGATATTTTTTTATTTATTAAAAAAGTGGTCTAAACAATGTTTTATTAATTCCAAATTAGATTAAATAATGTTATATTTTTAATTATTCCAAAATTTTAATGTTCACGTTTAATATTGTGTAAGATTTTCATCGTTACATTGTGTCTAGGGGGATTACATTTAGATTAATTATGTATTTGTTTTCTTCGATCTGTAAAATAACACGTCCCAGTTTGACTAGCAAACACCCCTCGCATATGTATACAGCATACTCCAAGATTGACAAACAATACGTCAGAGGCTGAGTCAATGTTGATTGTCACAAATGCAAATATGCCTGATATTTCGTATCAATACGCCAACCATTTCACATTAGGGTTAACAAAAAGCATACATTTACCCTTTAATATTTCATTTTATTTATTTCGGCTAGAGTTTGTTCTGAAGACACATATTTCGGTAAGTAAACAGAAATACGGTAAAAGCTAAAAATTCGCTGGAAGAACATTTTTTGTAATGAATTAAAAATTATGTTTCTGCTATATTCGCCTTAAATTCGTGTTGTGGATTCATTGTTTTTGAATAAACATAATTAGCTTTGTATTTTCACAATATTTCATTAAATACATGTTTTCTTTGTTTCAATGCACAATATTTGATAAATAGAATAAAACAAAATCATGTTGTTATTGAAATTTAACGGGAAAATGAAGGATGAAAGTAGAATAAATGCAGTAGAAATGAGATTTATTGATAAAATTTCTTTTTATTCACTGAGAGTGTCGCGACAGCTGTTTCGCCAACCGATGTTGGCATCATCAGATGTTACAATAAACTAGTAGTAACAAACAGGAGTTGTAATTAGTAACAAATAAAAAGACGAACTATTCTATGTATAGGGCAAAAAAATCATTAGTGTGGTGAGTCATAGTTAAAATTAAGTATGCTAAATTTGTTGACAATTTTTCAAAAAAATATAACAAAGGTGTGAAAAAACAGTTATTAGAAAGGACAATTATACATAAAAGAAATGAAAGGGTATTGTCACAGTTAAAATTAATTTGGTGAAGAAGCTACAAATATTATAATACTATTATTAGAAAGTACAATTATAGATGAAATGCGATTTCTTATGGGAATATTTGTAAAATCTGGGGATTTTAGAGTGTCAAAGAAAATACAAAAAGGTGAATACAGTGCGAATGAAAGTGTCTGAACAAAATTTTGAAAGGAAAATTAAGATATTTTGGACACATGGAAAGATTGAATGAAGAAAGAATGGTTAAAAAGTATACGTCAACGATGTACATGGAACAAAAAATAGAGGAAAACCTGACACGATCAAATAAAACAAATATTAAATGTCGGCCACGAGTCGGAGAAATCGAAGTGCGTGCATCACACGATGTTGAGGAAGTGAGAGAAGTATGTCGGGAAATAAGAGTGTGGAGGTCAATTTTTTACGTCACACAAGACGTCATGACGGTTAGTTATTTAGTTAGTTTAGTTTGGGTGTTGAAGAAGGTGCGAGACACTTAACTTCGGGTCACAATGAAGACGGAAATAATCTTCGACCTAATTTATTGTATAAATAACTAAGCTAGAAAAACAAGTTATTTTGAAGATTATTAAACAACTTTAAGTTGTTTATTTCCAAATATTAACATTAAAAGTTTGTAAAGGTTTTATGATCTTAAACTTGTAATATAATTGAAAGTTCTTGAAAGTAAACTTAAAATTTATCTGAAAAAAAGGCCTGAGTTCAACCATTGTAATCTATGGAAGTGGAGACTATCTTAATTTAATAAATTCTTGGCAAACCATGTAGAGATGACATTCACGCGAAACGGTTCCTTTTATCAGCATTTGAAATTCTGTCTTTTTAAATCATAACAGTTTATTTCATTAATAAACATTACAAAATTATTTTTTAAGGCATCTATTGAGAACAGGTAAAATAATATATTGTGTGTAGTATACTACCAGAAACGCATGAGAGATGGTTCAACGTTAGGAAGACAGGATACTCTCCAGAATTAAGAGTATTTGCCTTCTGAACGTACTTTCATTAATATGAAAGACGTCGATCACCGAGGAGACCGCGTTCACCAGATTAATTGCTCTTCCCACCGGTGTCACCTGAGGCAGGTTGGTTCTGGCGGCTGACAGGTAAAACAATCTATGCTGTCGCTGTCGGAAATATCTCTCAGAGACAAAAAGCCGAACACCCTAAAGCACGGCCGAGTTCTCGAAATATCCCCTGAGTAATCTAACGAAATGGGTAATGAAATGCCCATTTCTTCGAAGCTGCAGAGAGTAGGTCCCAAGCATTCCCAAAAGAAATGCCGTGGGATAGAGCCACGGACAGCAACCATACTCTCTCATGTAGAGATACCTCAGAATTTTTTTTCGGAACTCTGCTGCCATACTGTTGTACCTCTTCTGTCATACCTCGTTAATCACACATACGTCTAAGCGATCTCATCCCCACCGCATTTATTCTGCTCTTACTCTTCTGCTGCTGGTTCCTTGCCTCACATTCATACATCAGGATTGTTATTTAAACTCCATCGTGAACGGCAATTTTTGAATTGATAAATTTTTGTTTCCAATAACAGTTTTCATAGCTCCATTCTCTTTGTTACCCCCACTAACCCTTCTTTCGACGTCACTATCCATTCGGTCATCTGCTGTGAACATCCTACATAAATAAACAAAAATCCGGAGAACCTTGATACTTTCTCTAGGTTCTCTTGATTCACATTTATGAGACAACCTGTCATGTCCTCTTCCCTTTTAAAAACCTTTATCATTAATTCTTTAGCCTTGCATACCTCATACAATACGAGTACATTCTCGGCACCAAGACTCGTAATTCGTCTGCACTATCTGTGACGAGAACGGCGTCGTCTTCGTTAAACAAACATCTCACTTATATTCGCGCCAGAATCTGTTACTAATGATTTTACTGAAATCTTTTGATGAAAGTTCATGTTTAAATAATAATGAAATAAAACGATGTTTTTTAATAACTACTTTCGTCTTTATTTCGGTAGCAACTGCTTTCGCCAGGTTGGTTGGAATCACCAGTCTGACCAGTCTGTTGATGGTAGCCAGCTTGGCAAAACCACCCTCTGTCGAATTAAAGACAAAAGTGGAAGTAGTGAAAAATAAGTATCATTTAATTAAACAAAAGTTTAAAAAAGCTAATATGGTAGTGCAAAATGGTGTTTTTGTACTGACCCTTATGTATGAATGTAAAGCATAGAACTGGCGATAGAAGGATGACAAAATAATAAATGCAGTATAAATGAGATCTTTTAGACAAATGTATGGAAAATCTATGTATAATAGTGTGTCGAATGCAAATATAAGAAGTGAATGCAGTGGGAAGGAAAGTATTAGGAACAAAATAATGATAACGGTTAGAACACATGAAAAGAATGAACGAATAAAAAATGGTAAAGAAGAACGACTTTCATGGCCGAGTTCTAAGTGCTTCGACTGCCACACCGAAGGTCTCGGGTTCGATTCACGGCAATGGCAGTGTGATTTTTACACTGTCTTTGGTCTGGTATAGAATTCATGTGTAAATAAAATGGCGGCGATCTTATGAGAATCAAAATTGTAGCTAAACCCTTTAAATCGATTTGGCTCGCGCTGTAATGATTAAAAAAATAAAATCATCACAAAAATAAATAAATAATATATATAATCCATCGTTTTGGCGGAAAAACTTTGATATTCAACATTATTGACTTAAAAAAAAACACTGTTATGGAATACCAAAAGCGATACCGAAGATATTGTCAGAAGGGAAAAGAAGACGCTTCTAGTGCGACCACGTAGAACGAATAAGCGATGATAGACTCCTCCCCCAAGCAGCCGCAAACAACGTGCCAATGGGAACCCGACAACCCGGAAGACCTGCGAAGAGATGGCGAGACAGTTGGAGTTCTGTGTCCCAGGAGACCTCGACGCAATAAAAACAGATCCACAAATCTTTTAAAAGAGGAAGAAGAAGAAGAAGTAGACAAGTGATTATATTTCTTTCGAAATTGTCGTGACAGCTGTTTCGCTAACCGATATTAACATCGTCAGATCGATATTATATAACAGTGTTATAATTTAAACTGTTATTAAATAAAATATGTTTACGATGAATATTGAGGAAGCGAGAGAGGTATACCAGGGGAAAAAAGTATTACCACCTACGCCCTTAAGGAGTCGTCATGATGGTAAGTTAGTTTGTCGTTTTCCTGAAATATTATTTTGAATAATAGCGATGATTCGTTCGTTTCTATTTGATTATAATAAAAATAGGGTTGTTTTTGGGCGCCCTAGTAAATGACTGAGAAACCACCCTGGCGCTGAAAGGAATTGGAAATCTTGAGAAGCGCTTGACAGAATCCTCGCGGATTTCAATACTGCGGAATAAAATTGAATACAAAATTCAATTAATGTTCGCGCGACAAGTGACGGTTGAAAGCTATTGTTTATATTGCCAGAGACCTGATACCCAACCGGCGGAATTTGTATTGAATCTTTCGTTTCTTGGAATTCAGTTTACACGGTAGAACTGCGCAAAATGTAACCAACTAGATATTTTTATTAATGCAATGTGAATGACTGAGATGGGCCAGTCACGTGCACAGGATGCCGTCATCGCGAACACCAAAAAGATTGCTGGAGTGGCACCCGGGTGGTAGAAGACTAATTGGACGACCAAGGCTGCGATGGGAGGACGAAGTTGGGAGAGATGGAGCAAGATTGTTAAGAGTGTCAGATTGGAGGGTCGAAATGGAGGACAGGAGGAGTTGGAGGCGAAGAATACTGGAGGCTAAGGCTCGATATGGGCTGTAGGGCCATCGAAGAATGTGAAAGGCTACATTTGCTAGACAACGCCAGGAGAATACTTCTCCAAAACCAAAAACTGGTCCAAGTTTAAAAAGCATAAAAATTGGAGAAGTATTATCCTGGCATTGTCTAGCAAATGTAGCCTTTCACATTGCATTAATAAAAAGATTTTCTGCTTAATACTTACATCTATTCTTAATAGATGGCGCTAGTGTAGATTGAACTAGTAACATGTGAAGTGTGGTGCAACATAGTAGCATATATACAACTTCCAAAAATTTGTCAGATATGGTGTGTTCGTCAGAAGGGCGGAATGGGGAATGTCGTTAATATAAAGCGATCGCAAGCACCCATACAATGACAGGTCATAAGTCCTGTAAACGCCTCGAAAACCATATTATTTTTCCAAAAAACAATTTACAACTTCGTCTCTATTGAGATCCAATCAATCCTTATTTAATATGAATCTGTCATGATTGAAAATTGAATACAAAATGCAATTCAATGTCTCTAAGTGCGTTATGCTATATTTTACTAGAGCATTGAGAACTGTGTATCATAGATACATAATGAACAACCAACAACTAACACATGAGAGAGTACGGGGTATATCCTTGGCTCTATCCAACGGCATTTCTCTTGGGTATGCTGGGGTATAACTCCCTCGAACTGGGGAGGGAAGGATAACTGTCAACATATTTTTTCAAACTGATTCGGGGCTCTATTGAGAACCCCAATGTTCTGGAGCAAATAGGTCATTTTGTTCCTGATTGAACTACCTGCGACAGCGCCGACATCAATTGTTCTTTGCTCCGTCACGCAGAACCAACCTGCCTTTGGTGATGTCAGTAGGAAGAGCAATTCGGACGCTAAATCTAATCATCTCGCATTTGGACATTTTCAGTGTCAGTGAGGCAGTATTCATAAATTTTTTTTTACAAATTCTGGAAAGAGTACTGCCTCACTGACGTCGACATATTTGGATTCCTTCTGATATGTATTTTTGGTCTCATGTTGTTTTATCTTATCTTTGTAACACCTTTTTGTGTCCAAATGAGTCGCCTAAATGTTTTTAGTTTGTAATGTCTCATTTGTGTATCATGTATAAATAAATAAATGTATCTACGATGAAGGATCTCGGAATCATCTATGACAGTAGGCTGACTTTTCGTGCACATATCGAGAGGATTTGTGACAATGCACTGAGGATGTTGGGCTTCATCCCAATGTGCTCAGAGTCCTATACAAGTTTGTTCGGAGCAGACTCTAAAGTGGTTTTGTGATATGGAGTCCTCCACGAGGCGAGATATTCCGTTATGCTGGAGAGAGTTCAGAAAAAATTCTGAGGTATCTCTACATGAGAGAGTATGGTAGTTATCCGTGGCTCTATCCCACAGCATTTCTTTTAGGAATGCTCGGAACCAATTTTTTACAGCTTCGAAGAGATGGACATCTCATTACCCATTTCCTTAAATTAATCAGGGGACCGACATCTGTTAGGGGAGACGGGTTCTGTAGTGGATACCGCTAACAGGATTCTGTAGAGTTGGATGTCCCCTGCTCGCTGGACCGACGGTGTTATAAGGATTGCTGGACCAGGATGGATGAGATTGATGATGAATTGGAGGCAGAAGTGTTCTTTGGGAGAGGCCAACGTTTAGCAGTGGACGACTGATGGCTGATAAGTAAGTAAGTCTACATTTTAGGTAAGTAAGTCAATTGTCTACATTTTATGCTGTCACACCCCTGTGATTCATGAATTTTCGAAAAGTATTATCCTTCAAATTATAGCATAGTTTTTTATTTATCCATTATTCATGTCGGCCGTCAGCCATCCACTACTGAACGTAGGCCTCTCCCAAAGCACACCACCGCTCCCTATCCATTGCCGCTCCCATCCTTCCATGTCCAGCAATCCTCTTCAGATCGTCGGTCCAGCGGGCAAGGGGACGTCCAACTCTGCAGAATCCTGTACGCGGTCTCCACTCCAAAACCCGTCTCCCCCATGGGCATCGGTTTTATGACAGATATGGTCAGCCCATCACCACTTCAGCCCACACATCCTCAGAGCCATCTCAGTCAAATTGTCGAATATACTCGTTTCTAAATCTGTCCCTCAAGGTTATTCTAAGCATGGCTCTTTCTATGGCACGTTGGGCGACCTTGAATCTGTAGACTAGAACTTTTGTCAGTGTCCACGTTTCGGCTCCGTACGTCATGATTGGCAAGACGCACTGGTTGAATATTTTAAGTCTTGAGACACTAAACTCTTGAATATTAAGATATTAATGACATTTTGAAATAACGTTTTTTTAGTTGGTTAAAAGTATAAATTAATTAATTTATTATGTGGTCCAATCAATTTTGTCTTTGGTAGTCTTTATCCCGACGTAATCAAGATATAGTTATTGCGCCCCACGCATGGGGTCATAAGCTTCTGACTCGGTATTTTAGCACCCCACGGTTGGGGCGGTATGCACGGAGAGGTTAACTACAAACTCTCGTGGGGTGAAAGATCCATATTGGGTATCTCACTAAGAGACTGTTTAACAGCTGTATAATAACATCTGTCTTAAAGATTTTTAAGGCATTTAATATCATGTCGCATCAACAACCGAGTAGTGGTCTAGGGGATAGAACGCTTGGCTCCTGATCCAGGGGACATGGGTTCAAGCCTGGACACGACCAGATTCCTTCTTCATAATAATGAGCTATTTTCTGCTCACATTGGAGATTGTAAAATAAATTCTATTATAATATCATTGATGTAAGTCCTTGATATTAGTCTTTTTTTTTTAATAAAAATTTTCAATGTAAGTCCTAATAAATAATAAATAATGATAAGAGAGTGAAATTTTAAACTATTTTAGATATTTGGAGTTACATTAAGTAGGTTAGAGTTACAAAAAATGATTATTATAATGTTTTTTTGAGTGAGATTAATATGACCTCCTTCGAAAACAAAATCATAAAAAATAACGCGTCATAAATTTACGATTTCGTTTGTAGATTTACGTTGTTTTAATACAATGGTTGCCGATCCCTGGCGCAGACGAGCAAACTGTCTAGTTTGATATCAATGTTATTTATCTCTGAACGGTGTATGAAATTTAATGGAGATTGAGACATGGAGAGTAGACTATTGTAGAGCGTTGCTGGAATTATTTGTTGACAGGGCTGGTTTTAAAACTTTTGGCACCGAGTCAATCTCTTGGCGCCCCCAATCACGTTAAAATTATATAATTTTGTATTTTAGAAGTTATAATTCTTTTTGCTTACCCACCTAAATGTGCCACTTGCGCGCGTTTCAAACGGCAGGCGGACCATCCCACGGGCGACTCCAAGTGTCCAGCGTATCTGGCAGCCGTGAGTCAAGTGCTACGAGCAACTGACTATGGCTGCTAGCGCCAAGTTCAGAATAGGACAAATCAACCTAGGGAGGTCGCGTGCTGCAACACTCATGCTGCAGCGCGTAATGCGTGAAAGAGTCTTGGACATTGCCTTAATTCAGGAGCAGTACGCCTGGGGGGGCAAGACGCGTGGCATTGGGGAGCCAAGTTTTGTCCTTGAGAGGGGTGCCTTCCCCAGGGCGGGGATAGTAATCGACAATCCCTCAGTCCGTCCCCTCCTGTTGGAGGGCCTCTCTGGGGAGGACGCTGTCTGCGCTTCTATTGTTATTGGAGGCAGAGAAATCCTCTTTGTCTCCACTTATTTTAAGTATGGCGATTCTGCTGAGCCCCATATCAGCGCGCTCGAGCGGGTGCTTGAGAGAGCTGGGGATCGACCCGTGATAATAGGTGGTGACTTCAATGCGCACTCTTCCCTGTGGCATGACACCACACGGTCCCACTCGAGGAGGGATCGGACTGAAATGGTCGAGGAATTTGTGGCCTCTTCAGGGCTACACGTCCTTAACCTACCAGATCAGCTCCCTACCTTTGCTGGGCCCTGCGGAGAGAGCTGCATTGACGTCACCCTCTGCTCTGGTTTGGTGTACCCCCGGATCTCCGGCTGGACGGTTCATGAGTGCGATGTTCTCAGTGATCATCGTCTCATTACCTTTTCGGTCGGGGGAACGGTGCGGCCAGTGGCCAGGGGTCAATGGCGTTTTCGGACCTCTCGAGCGGATTGGGATCGCTTTGGTGAGATTTTGAAAGATGAATTGTATGACTTGAGGAGGATCGCGTCTGACCGCCCTGATGAAGTGGGCAACCATTTTAATCGCGCAGTGGTCAGGGCGTCGGAACGCGCCCTCGGCCGCACCGCGCCGAGAGGCGGTCCTCGCTCGGCCTGGTGGAATACTGACTGCACTGAGGCCAGAAAGTCCTACAAGCGGGCCTATAGACGGGCCGGAGATGCCAAAAAGGGTGGAATCCCATCTCAGAGGAAGGAAGAGCTCCTAAGCGACCTTCGATGTGCTCGGGGGGCCTACTCTAGAACCCTCCGGCAAGCTAAGACTGCTTCCTGGCGAAGCTGGGTGACGGAGGTGGGGAATGCCGACCCCTGGACGCTCAACAGTATCATCGGCAGAGCAAGTGCATCTGACGGGGACTGCCTCTCCACGGTCATCGCGGGTGAAGGTGTAGAAACAACAGGTATCTCGGAAACGCTAATGGCGCTGTTGGACAGATTGTCTCCCTTGGAGTCGACGGAGGGCAAGGGGCCCTCACCATGAGCAGGTTCGCGCCCTTTGTCGCATCCTACCCGGGGATATCCGGAGCAGGCCGCCTGTCGCAGAGGTCACTAAGGCAGAGTTAGAAATCATAGTGAAGGGCCTAGGGCCTACTAAATCCCCGGGCGTCGACAAAATAACGGGCGTAATTGTTAAAAAAGTCTGGCAAAATGCCGGTGAGGAGATGACCCTCGTCATGCAGTCTTGCCTGAGGAGGGGTATCTTTCCCACCGACTGGAAGATGGGATCGATCAGAGTCATCCCCAAACCAGGAGATAAACCTCGCACCGACCCTGGTGCGTACCGGCCGATTACGCTTCTCCCAATCTTGGGTAAAGTCCTGGAGAAGCTGGTGCGCGCCAGGCTCGATGTCGCTCTGACCCCCCCGTGCCCAAGACAGTTTGGTTTCGTCAGAGGCCGATCCACCGAGGATGCTATTAACTATGCGCTGGATTGGGTTAATGACTCTGCTCGAGGTGATAACAAGTACGCAGTGGGTGTCTTCCTCGATATTAGCGGGGCATTCGATAACGCGTGGTGGCCAATGATACTATCGAAGCTGAGGAGCCGGGGATGCCGAAGAAGGAAAGAAGAAGAAGAAGAAGAAGAAGAAGAAGAAGAAGAAGAAGAAGAAGAAGTAAAGTGTAATCCGTACATTTCAAAAAAGTGAGAAAATTGTATTTTTTACAAGGACTGTGGTTCAATGAGCTTTAGAGCCTTTAAAAGCACCGCCCCTGTGTTATGACACTTCGTGCTTGAGGCCTAAAACGTAATTATGAACTGAAGGGGATTATAAGCGTTTTATGGTTTGACAGGCCTTTAGATTCTATTGTTCCGTTATTATTAGATCATTGCTATTCACTTCTGATATAGTTATTGTACCGATATGGTGCCACCGTCGCGTCGTGACAATCATATTTGAGAATTACATTGCCTTCCGACTGCGATATCGCCACGAGTGCTAAGTGTTCATTTAATTCGCTTTTACTTACCAAAATACTAGATTCATTATTTTAATCAAATCTTTAATATTAGGGTAAGACACTAAAACAATACAAATTAAGATATAACATGTATGGCAGTGCACAATGGTGTTCTTCTACCGACCCTTATGTATGGAAGCGAAGCATGAAACTGGCATAAGAAGGATGAAAGTAGAATAAATGCAGTAGAAATGAGATCTCTTAGACGAATGTGTGCATACTCTGTGTATAATAGAGTGTCGAATGAACATATAAGAAGGGAATGCGGTGCGAATGATGGTGTAATGAACAAAAAAATGAAAGGATCATTAAGGTGGTTTGGACATTTCACACGTTGAAAACAAAAGTGACACTATACAAAAATCTCAATTTTTCAGTACGGTCATTTAAAGTTTTGCCTGCTTATTAACCTAATTAAAATCAACTAGATTCTGATAGAATAATATCTAAACTAATATATAAAGCAACAACATTAGATATATTTCTACTCACAGTCAAGTTATTGACCTCAAAAAAACTTTAAATGACCGTACTGAAAATTTGAGATTTTTGTATAGTGTCACTTTTGTTTTCAACGTGCGATATGGAAAGAATGAATGAAGAAAGAATGGTAATACAATTATATGTTAACGATGTAAATGGAACCAGAAATAGAGGAAGACCAAGGAAAACGTGGCACGATCAAATAAATTAAATATTGAATGTCGGCCATGCGAGGAGTCAGAGAAATTGACGCGCGTGCATGACACGGTGTATGAATGTTGAGGAAGCGAGAGAAATATGTCAGGAAAGAAAAGTGTGGCAGTCCTTCTTTCTGCCTACCCCTTCGGGGAGACGGTGTGATGGCTAGTTAGTTAGTTAGTGTGAAACAAGATTGAAGTTAAACTAAAACAAAATAAGGTATACATAAGTTAAAATACTTATAGTACTGGAAATAAAAAATTAAATTGAGAAAAATAAAAAAAGTAATATACGAGTATTATAATATCAGGTAACATCGTGGTCACATCTACGCCGAAATGTTGCTCCCATCATTTTCTTAAAATTTCGCTGGCTCAAATGAAAGACGTCAATGTCTCCAAAATGCTTGTTGTAGTTATCACAGATTCGATACAATGCCGCGCTTTGATCGTAGTTAGTGCGATAAACAGGAAGATGGAAAACTTGGCTCGCGGTGTGTCTCGTGCGACACATGGGGGTATTGAGTGACAATTTGCTGAGAAGTTCAGAATTGTCAATTTTAAAGTGAATTATTTTATGAAGCAACATCATATCACGAAGACTACGTCTATTAATACTAAACTGTTAAAGAATAAACTTTATTTTTTGTATCACAATTGTATTTTATTTCACGCGACAGCTGTTTCATTAAACTATGTTGACATCATCAGGTGTTACAATGTAACGCCTAATGATGTCAACATAGGTTGATGAAACAGCTGTCGCGTAAAATAAAATACAATTGTGATACTAAAAACAAATTCATTAACAGTTTAAAAAGTTAAGGTATCATAGTGTTTCGGCAAAAACAATGGACTATTTAATAAAAATATGTTATTGAATTACTTTTACAAGTATTTTTTCTACAAGTTTTATCATAGTTTATGGGAATATGTTTGCCTTTCTTAGGCATTTTATAATGCCTTAGAATGTTTAAACATACCATTTTCATAAACTATAAAATAATAAAACTTCTAATACCCTTTCTCTCGTATTAATTTCTCTGGAATTCCGTTAAAACGACTTTTTATTATGATAATTTAAACGCTTTATTTTTCCACCTTCGAGTAAAATTTTCGTAACATGATTCGAATGTATTGTATAATACGGATAACTTTAATACGAAAACGATATACTCGTATTCCTATCACAATTACTAACTAACTAAGTAAATAACCATCACGCCGTCTCCCCGAAGGGGTAGGTAGGCAGAAAAAATGGACTACCCCACTTTTCTTTCCTGACATATTTCTCTCGCTTCCTCAACATTCATACATCGTTTCGTGCACGCGAGTCGATTTCTCCTCACGTGGCCGACATTCAATATTTGATTAATTTGATCATGCCATGTTTTCCTCGGTTCCTAGTTCCATTTACATCGTTAACATATATTTTTTTACCATTCTTTCTTCATTAGTTTTTTCCATGTGTCCAAACCTTTGATTAATTTGATCATGCCATGTTTTCCTCGGTCTTCCTCTATTACTAGTTCCATTTACATCGTTAACATATATTTTTTACCATTCTTTCTTCATTAGTTTTTTCCATGTGTCCAAACCATCTTAATGATCCTTTCCTTATTTTGTTTATAACGCCGCATTATATCATTATTTTTTAAATTCGATACTCTATCATACACAGAGTATCCACATTTCCGTCAAAGAGATCTCATTTCTACCGCATTTATTCTAATTTGATTCTTATTTTCAATCAATCAATCAATCAATCAAATCAGTTTATTAACTCAATAGACATTACAAACAGGAAAATATTTAAGGCATCTATTAAGTACAGGTAAAATATCATAAAAATACAACAAAGTACCAGGAACGCATTAGAGATGGTTCGAAATTAGGAAGACAAGATACTTTCTAAAGTCAATAGTATTTGCCCTCTGAACGTACTTTCACTAACATGAAAGACGTCGATCTCCGAGGAGACCGCGTTCAGCAGACTAATTGCTCTTCCCACCGGTGTCAACAGTTCCATGCTTCGCTTCCATACATAATGGTCGGTACAAGAACACCATTGTGCTGCCGAAACCGGTCGAACATAAACACAAGTGGAAGCACACTAGATACATAATAATAAAGACATTTTATGTAATATTTTTTTTGTTTTCATTATTTAATCATGTTATACAAATCTTGTAAGAAATTGTCTCGCATTTGTGCAGTTTAAAGGGGTTTACACAAAATCTAATCAAATGTGCATTTCCATGTCCAAAGGGCTAATTGGACTCGACAGCGCTATGTTAATTGCGTTTTATATGGTCGTGATACAGAATTGCTATCCCTTGTGGATTCTATAATTAAGCCCAAGTATACTATATATATATATCTGGAGATAGAATTGGACGAACATTTATGCCAAAATCCAGATATATTTGCATATGTTATGTTACACCTGAAATTGGTTTTATTTTTTTGATATTTAAAAGCGATGAAAGTAGAATAAAGGCAGTAGAAATAAGATCTCTTAGACGATGGTGTGGATACTCTGTGTATGATAGAGTGTCGAATGGAAATATAAGAAGTGAATGCGGTGCGAATGATGGTGTCATGAACAAAATAATGAAAGGATCATTAAGATGGTTTGGACATATGGAAAGAATGAATGAAGAAAGAATGGTAAAAAAAATATATGTTAATGATGTAAATGGAACCAGAAATAGAGGAAGACCGAGGAAAACGTGGCACGATCAAATAAATCAAATATTGAATGTCGCCCATGTGAGGAGTCAGAGAAATCGATGCGCGTGCATGACACGATGTATGAATGTTGAGGAAGCGAGAGAAATATGTCAGGAAAGAAAGGTGTGGCAGTCCATTCTTTCTGCCTACCCCTTCGGGGAGACGGCGTGATGGTTAGTTAGTTAGTTAGTTAAAAGCGATAATAAAAAAAGTAATCATTGCCATTTCAATGTTTGTTAAACGACAGTACATATTATTATTATTTTATTAAAGTGTGTTATACGTAAGTACATAATATTATTATTTTATCAAAGTGTGTTATACGACAGTACATATTATTATATTTTTTTACCAAATTATGTTGTACGACAGTATATATGATTATTATTTTAGAAAATTGTGATATACGAGAGTATACTCGTATATTATTATTATTTTATCAAAGTGCGATTAACGACAGTACATATTATTATTATTGTATCAAAGTGCAATATACGACAGTATATATTTTTATTATTTTATCAAAGTGCAATATACGACAGTACACATTATTATTATTTTATCAAAGTGTGTTATACGACAGTACATATTATTTTCTCAAAGATTGATATACGAAAGTACATATTATCATGAATGTTCTTTAACATTATTACAACGAGAACCAAATCGATGTAAAGGGTATAGCTATCATATTTGTGACATGTGATAGGTAGCTTATCTATTGCTATTTTATTGTCACGTGAGTTCTACACCAGACCATGAATAGTGTAACAATCACACTGCCATCGCCGGGAATCGATACCGAGACCTACAGTGTGGGAGTCATAGCACTCGCCACTCATGCCACGAAGGTCGTCAGATGTGTTCTTTTTCTCATTAATAAGATGAGCGAAAAAAACAAACAAAAATAACACTTGAAAATGCCTTGGACAGGTGTAACATGTTATTTCCATCTCTCTCCTGTCTCAATCTAGCGATTGGTCTGCAGCAAGGCGACGCATCTCCTCTTCCACTCCGCTCGATCCTCGGCAACTCTCTTCAACTCCGCATAAGAGGTGCAGTCCATATCTCGGTAAATCTGGTCTAGGTACTCCTGGCGAGGTCGTCCTCTGCCAATCGATCGACCGTTCCCTCCAACACATCATGCAGGAAACATTCGTGTCGCAACACATGACCAATCCATCTTGCGCGCCTCTCCGCTATGGTGTTCAACACGTGTCTACTCTCTTCAACTCTGCTCAGAACTTCTTAATTTGTAATGTGGTCCCACCATGAAACATGGGCTATTCGTCGGTAGGTCCACATGTCAAATGCCTTCAGCCTTTTATGCTCTCTTTCACCCAGGCACCAAGTTATTTCCATAAATTCTTATAAAACATCTAGAAAACAGACGTTTTAATTATTTTAAAAAATAGTTTAATTGTGTGAAAAGCCGAAGAATGTATATTTACATTCAAATATATCACTTTTACTGTCGTAACGAAAAGCTAATGTATACATAAAAATATCGTTCGTAAGTCTGGTGTAAGCTTCCAAAATAAGCTTCGAAAGATTCCAAAATGATTAAGCGTTCTGTATTTAAACTGTAAATATAATGAATCCATAAGCCATTTTTCAATAGCAGGCAGAAGATTTACCGCCGGGCCCTACATTGGCTAAGGGTGGAATAATTTCGTCATTCGAATGCAGGGGAGCTTTTAAATTTATCGACATGGTTTATTAAATCGATATCTAAATAGATTACCATCTCCCCCGGGCAATCTGTCGATAATCCTTATTGGAAATGTCGGGATACTGCTGAAAGGATTATGACGTAATGAAGGACCAACGTTTACGATATTTTTGTTATGTATTTTAAGTAGAGAATTAAATATCGTTGCTTCACGTGATCACGTGAATCTTGATATTCTATCGTTTTTTTTAATCGCGTAAAGGCTTTTGACATTCAAATATGATATTGTTTATTTATTTATTTGTGTAATATACAAATGAGACTTGACAAACGAAAAATATTTAGGCGAGTAATTTGGATACAAAACGGTGTAAAAAAGATAAAACGACATGAAACAAAAAGATTATAATCAAATGATTTTACTGAAATCTCTTGATGGAAGTTCATTTTAAATAATAATTAAATTTAACGATGTTTTTTATCTACTTCCATTTTTGTCTTTATTTCGACAGCGACCGGTTTCGCCCGGCTCACTAGCATCAGTCAGTCAGCTGGCACCATTCTGTCGATGCCAGCGAGCCTGGCGAAACCAGTTGCTCTCGAAATAAACACAAAAGTGGAAGTAGATTTTCAACAACGTTTTATTTAATTATTAAAAAATTATACATATCAGAAGGAACCCAAATATGTTGACGTCGCGTCGGTGAGGCAGTACTCTTTCCAGAATTTGTAATACACTTCTTATGAACACCGCCTCACTGACACTAAAAATGTGCAAATCCGAGACGATTAGATTCAACGTCCGAATTGCTCTTCCTACTGGCATCACCAAAAGCAGGTTGGTTCTACGTGACGGAGCAAAGAACAATTGATGTCGGCGCTGTCGCAGGTAATTTTCAGGAACATAAAGACCTGTGACTAACTAGGAAAGGGTGAATTCCATTTGGAGTAAAACGAGTTTTTTTTTATTAATTGCTTCCACTTATTATAAAAATACAACATTATACCAGAAACGCATTAGCGTGTTTGTCCCCTAAACGTACCTTCACTAATATGAAAGACATCGATCTCAAAGGATACCGCGTTCAGCAGGCTAATTTCCCTTTCCAACCGGTGTCACCAGAGGTAGATTGGTTTTGGTGGCCGGTAGGTAAAACAATCTGTGCTGCATGATGCAGTCATCTGGTTTACAGTTTTTTTTTCTCCTAGTATACAATTTATTTGAGCTATTATATTGATTCTCATGACATGTGATAGGTAACCAATCAATCGCCATTATATTGTCACGTGAATTCTACACCAGACCAATGACAGTGTAACAATCACACTGCCATCGCCGGGAATCGAACCCGGGACCTTGATAATGGAAGTTGGAGCTCTACGGTGTTGTTTTTCACACATTATTTTCAGTGATCTCATTTCTACGGTATCTATCCCACTTTCATCCTTCTTTTGCCAGCTGAAAGCTTCACTTCAATACATAAAGGTTGGCACAAAAACTCCAATATGTAGTGCCATTTATTCTTCGTTGGATGTTTTTTCCTTTTCTTATTTTAATCTTATGTAAACACTATTAATAATACGAAAGCAAAATTAAAGTAAATGGAGCCAGTGTAAATGATTTTTTTTTTAAGATTAATGAATGGTTACTTAAGATGAAAAACACTCTTGTGGATGATGAATAATTAATAAACTTTTAAAGGATTGACCTAAAAACATTTTGAAAGATAAAAGGAAAAATGTTCTGTGCAAATAAGTTATTAAAAATAAATCACAAGTATAATGGTTCACAAAAAATATGTAAAATCGAAGGAGCCTATTTGAAAACAAAATATCTAACCATCACGCCATTTCCCCGAAGGAAGAAAAGAATGGACCGCCACACTTTTCATTCCTGGTATACTCTCTCTCTCAAACAAACAAAACTAACAAACAAACCATCACGCCGTTTCCCCGCAGGGGTAGGCAGAGAGAATGGGCCGCCAAACTACTCTAGGCAGTGTGATTGTCACACTGTCTTTGGCCTGGTGTAGGGTTCACGTGACATTATAATGGCGATAGATTAGCTACCTATCATATGTCTCGAGAATCACTATGATAGCTAATATTATATACATCGATTTGACTTATGCTGTCACGATGTAAAGAGCGATTCAATAAAAAAAAAATATATATACTTTTATGCCATTTTGTCTTCATTTATTCATTCAATAGGTCTAAAACATTTAAGATTTGATTGATTTGATCGTTCCACTTTTTCCTCGATCTTGCTCTATTTCTTGTTCCGTTTACATCGTAAATTTACATTTTTTTCAAGAAGAAAAAGAACAATAATTCTCTTCAGTATTAAAATGGAATTTCAAAGTATAAACCTTTAATAAAAATTGGCATACATTTACCATTCATCAGATATAGTTCCATTCGATTACCACTTGTTTCGGTCGATGCAACAATTTTTAGATAGCAAAAAATACACTAGTAACAAATAAGTGATTTTGGGCATTTCAGAGTGTTTTGATTCAAAACTTATTTAATTTTACAGATGAGAGATTCAAAAATTGCAAAGTAGGTGGAAACAAGTAATCTCAAATGGTGGATTTTGGTAAATAAATATTTTAGTCGATTCAAACTGTTTCATTAAAAAAACGTAATTTTTTCCGGTCTCCCAAATATTATAATACCATAGTTAAGATGTACATAATATACTTGTGATCGGAACAAAAACTAAAGTTCTCACAATAATAGGGGGAAATAGAAATGCGGTAAGGGTAGTGACTCACTCCCTTATCGTGATGTGGCCGTAAACTTATCTCGCCATCTGACGTCCCGCCTCCTCCCCCACTTCACTACACTCCACCACACCCCACTACACCCCACTACACCCCGCCACACTCGCTATACAGCTTTGTTTCTGAGGACTTAGGTCACGAATAATGACTTCATTCTGGGCCTAATGTAAGAAAGGCTGAATGATTTGAATTAATCAAAGCCTTATTCGCTATCACGTAATATAAATCTTGCCGTTTTTAATAGGCTTTTCGTCACACAAATGTTTTTATGTTGGCTATTGAAATTTCATAACATAATTTGTATAACACCGTAAATAATGAAAATACTTTTTTATTAACACGAATGAAAATTTCGGTTGCTTGAAAAAAAGTGTTGAGAAAATACATGTTTTTTTTAAATGAAATTGAAATGTAATCGAAATGTTTTTGAATAGTCCATATAAAACTTTGTTTTTATGTATTATATAACAATTTTATTTTTCCTTAACCAATGTTGACATCGTGATTTTTCGAACCTTTATGTGTATTTGTTCCTATGTCAATTTGAATAATTTCTTCGATATAATTTTACAAGTTCTTGCTGGAGTTGAGCTATGTACCTAATTAAAGTTAATTAAAGAACGGTTAGTTACTGTTTATAAGAGAACTAATAAATGGTGGAAAAATTAAATAATGAATAATGTCACGAAAAATAAAAATAAAATTGTGTTACAAAAAATCAAAGTTATAATTAGTTTGAAATGATTTTGTTATTCTTTTTATGAAAACATACTCGTATAACACCAAAAATAAAGTATCCCGCAAATTCCCCGTAAGGTTAGGCAGAGACAATGGACTATCATACTACTCAACGTTTGTATTATATAACTAACTAACTAACCATCACGCCGTCTCTCCGATGGGGTATGCAGAAAGAATGGACTGCCACACTTTTCTATCCTGACATATTTCTCTCACTTCCTCAACATTCATACATCGTGTCATGCACGCGCGTCGATTTCTCTGACTCCTCACATGGCCGACATTCAATATTTGATTTATTTGATCGTACCACGTTCTCCTCGGTCTTCCTGTATTTCTGGTTTAACATTTAATTTTTTTACCATTCTTTCTTATCATATGTCCAAACCTTTCATTATTTTGTTCATAACACCATCATTCGCACCGCATTCACTTCTTATATTTTCATTCGACACTATCATTTGCCTGAGTGATCTCATTTCTATTGCATTTATTCTACTTTCATCCTTCTTTTGCCAGTTTCATGCTTCGCTTCCATACATTATATTATATAAAATACAGATTTCAAGGTAAAATACAGTAAGTTGATAATCGGTTCAATAAATAGCTCAAACTAACCCTTCGAATAATAAACAAAATGTCCGGCAGTCTAAATAGGGCAAAGGATACGCTGTATCCTTAGTGAAGGGCCCATCGTGATGAAACGGATCTCTTAACGAATCTAAATAGTCTTCGAGAAAGGGTTGAAAAATGTTTCACCCTTTGTCAGTCCTTTGCAAAACTTGACACTGATGTATTCTGCTGATTCTAAGTTACAGTAATATGGACTGAAGCCTGCGTTCTGACCGATATACAAAATAAAAATATTTTCAATTCATCTTTGTTGAATTCAACAATTTAGTAACTCTTTTAAAGGATTAATTGTATCTCAATAGAGACGAAGATGTCAATTGTTTTTTTGGAAACAGAATATGGTAATCGAGGCGTTTACAGGACTTATGACCTGTCATTGGTTAGGTTAAGCGATTACTTTATGTTAACAACATTCCCAATTTCTCCCTTTTTACGACCACCACGTTTGACAAATTTTTTACAAGATGTATAATATGCTACTTTGTTAAGAACACTCCACATTTTTTAGGTCAATTTACACTAGCGCCATCTATTAAGATTAAATGTAAGCATTAAGCAGAAAACTTTATTAATGCAATGTGAAAGGCTTACGCAATTGTCTTACTGCTAGACAACGCCTGGAGATCCAATCTCCAATTTTTATGCTTTTAACTTGGACCAGTTTTTATACAATTTGTTTTTGAATGTATACAAATACTTGTAGACAAATACTGGATTTTACCCATTGCGGCTTAATAATTTTTAAGGATTAATTGTATTTTGATAGAGATACAATGGGTAAAATCCAGTATTTGTCTATAAGTATTTGTGTTCATTAAAAAAAAAAAATTTACTAACTCAGATAAAATTAAAAAAAAACATAATGTTTATTTCTTCGATATTCGCCATCACTTTGTGTTGTGGATTCACATTTGAATAACGTTTTGGAAAAAATTGTATTATCACTACACTTTTTTGCGCTTTTCACAAACATTTTTGGACATATGGAACGAATGAATGAAGGAAGAATGGTCAAAAGATATATACAAGTAGTGTGAATGGGAAAAGAAGTCGAAAAATGCCAAGGAAGACATGGCATAACCAAATTAATCAATTACTGAAAGGCGGCCGTGTTCGAAGTAGGAACAATTGACGAGCGTGCATGTCACGATGTGTGAATGTAGAAGAAGCGCGAGAATTGTGGTAGAATAGAACAATGTGGCGATCCATCCTCTCTGCCCACCCCTTCGGAGAAACGGAGTGATGGTTAGTTAGATAATTAGTTCACAAACACGTTTCGGGACACAAACTACCCTTCTTCAGTGTATAAATTTTAACAGTTAAATGATATTGAAGTATTACTTGTATACTAAATGACGAGTGAAAAAGTGGATGTGTTTGTGAAAAGCGCAATAAAGTGTTGTGATAATAAAATGTTTCCAGAAAGTTATTCTAATTCAAAAGATAACTGTTTAATTTGAAACACTGTTATTATAAAATATAATATTAATACACTTTTTGTTTTGTTTTTTTACCAGTTTACTTGTTAACAAAAAACCGCTTTCGGTCCCGCTGGAGTTTTGTAAGGGTTACAGAAGACACTGGTTATCTGACAGAATCTATGGCGGGAGCGAAAAAGGTTTGTTGTTAAAAAGTAAAGTAAAATAGAAACAATATAAAAGTGTATTAACCCTTAACGTACCGTGTTCAAAACAAAACGCTCGCTCCCATGTGGTCAATTCAGTTTACCGCTAACTTTATCTAAATATCAAGCATATGACTCGATGAATAAAAATTTAATTTATGTCATCTTGTAGGGAATTTCATTAGGACCAGATCGATATCTATAACATACTCGTACATGGATTATTTGAAAAACATATCATTATTAATTTTTTTCTGGAACCATGCGATTTCTGATATGGAATGCGTCACAGCATATGAGCAACTGACACCAAGTATGAACTTGTCTCGCCCCGCCGCGCCGCACCGCGTATGATAAAGGCACCCAGGCAAAATGTATAGTACGTTCAAGACAACGAGTACGTATTAATATTTGTCCCTTTTGGTAAAGTGTTAATATTTTCAGTTCTGATATTATTAAGTTGCGTGCTGCGTTTCCGTCCACAGTCGGTATTATTACGTACCTATGAGAAAAGGCCAAACATATAATTTATAATACGTTCAAAACAGCGAGTAAGTATTTGTCACTTTTGATAAAGTTGTAAATATTAGCAAAACAAATTCTACCTTAACACGAATGAAGGTGAGGGCAGTCTTAAAAAATATTTTTTTTCGGGATGAAGGAAGTAATTTTTTGCTTTTTTTTTATTACGAAATATTGAGAACACTTCATTGGAGGATTACAATTTTTTTTATATAATATTAGGGTCCATAGGTTTTAAGAAAATCAACTTTAAATTGGCAGTGGAAACTCAATTGACCACATGGCAACGCGACGGTTAATATTAAATTTAATAATGCAACACGACATACGAAAGTACTGTTATTATTTGGCCTTGGCATTATATAAATGGTAAGGAATGCATGGTATTACCAAATCAATAAAATACGATGTACAAATGAAGAGGAATAGAGATATGTCAGGACAGAGCAGGACCCCTCCGAGCCGAGGAAACGGCGTAGTGGTTAGTTAGATAGTTATAAAATGGCGATAGATTTAGATAGTCAAAAGAATCAATATAACTAACTAACTAACTAACCATCACGCCGTCTCCCCGAAGGGGTAGGCAGAAAGAATGGACTGCCACACCTTTCATTCCTGACATATTTCTCTCGCTTCCTCAACATTCATACATCGTGTCATGCACGCGCGTCGATTTCTCTGACTCCTCACATGGCCGACATTCAATATTTGATTTATTTGATCGTGCCACGTTTTCCTCGGTCTTCCTCTATTTCTGGTACCATTTACATCATTAACATATAATTTTTACCATTCTTTCTTCATTCATTCTTTCCATATGTCCAAACCATCTTAATGATCCTTTCATTATTTTGTTCATGACACCATCATTCGCACCGCATTCACTTCTTATATTTTTCATTCGGCACTCTATCATACACAGAGTATCCACACATTCTTCTAAGAGATCTCATTTCAACTGCATTTATTCTACTTTCATCCTTCTTTTGCCAGTTCCATGCTTCGCTTCCATACATAAGGGTCGGTAGAAGAACACCATTGTGCACTGCCATTCTATCTTTTTTGGATAGGTTTAGAATCAATATAAAAGGTAAAATAAATTATATTCAGTATATTGGGGTTAAACGACGTGTGGTATGCAAAAAATAAAATCACATCTTTACTTTGACATACAATAATTATTATTTTACAAGGATTAATTGTATCTCAATAGAGACGAAGATGCAAGTTGTTTTCTGGGAACAGAAGGTGGTGGCCGAGGCGCTTACAGGACTTATGACCTGTCATTGGTTGGGTTGAGCGATCACTTCGCAATTATCGCAATTATTATTTTGGTGAATCGCACTTTACATCGTTACAGTGCGAGCCAAATCGATAAAAAAGGATATAACTATCAAATTGATTCTCGTGACATACCTATAATAGGTAACTAATCTATCACCATTTTATTGTCACATGAATTCTAAACTGACCAAAGACAGTGTGACAATCACACTTCCATCGCCGCTAATTGAACTCGAAACCTTCGATATGACAGTCCTTGCACTTGCCACTCGGCCACGAAGCTCGTCAACATATGTCTTGTGATTTATCTAAATGTGTGTAACACGTCTAGCACGCCGGATTACCGATATCTGAATACGCCGGATATCCGAATACAATTATCCTTGAATACAGTAATCACACAAATGTTTTTACAGATTTATGTTTATATCTAAGATGTAGACTGATCTCTCTTGCCAATCTGTCTTACTTAAAGTTTGCAAGAGCAATAATTCAGACAGCATCATATTGGTTCCACAAACCGATAATTCCTCAAAAAGTTTTCCTCCATAGAATCTTCTCCTTACGGTTTCATGCGCTGTTTATTGGCGATAAAATATTTTATTTGCTGTAGAATGATACTCGATGAGTAGCTCAAAGTTGCGCAGTTGTCTGCAAGGACAAGACTGTTCCGGAACGTATTTCTTAAAGCACTTAACAGCAATAAATATGCGAACTATTTAAATTTACGATGGTGGAATTCCGATATTTATTGTCATTCAACAATCGACTCATTGGAAAAATTTTATGAGTTGAAATTTTTTAAAGGTTTCGTTATTATTTTTTAACTCGAAGTCGAGAAAATCGTTATTTATTTTTATTTATTGTAGGGTAAAATAAGTGATTGTTAATACAAATGCAAATGAATAAACTAACAGTAAATTGTAAATAAAACACTTGTTTTTCACCACTAGAGTTTTATATTTTACACGACTAGTTTCGGAAGCTACAGATGCTTGATTTGATTTGATCTACAGGTTTAAATATAAACTCAATATATTTAAACCTGTAGATGGAAGCATCTATTGATAATAATTGATTATTTTATCTTGTGTACCTTGTATTAATATTTATATTTAAACCTGTAGATGGAAGCATCTGTAGCTTCCGAAACTAGTCGTGTAAAATATAAAACTCAAGTGGTGAAAAACAAGTGTTTTATTTACAATTTAATCATGTCCTACCACAAAGTAAATGCCGAAACAATAAATAACATAACAAACAGTAAAATAATGACATAGAAGGTTACCCGCCGCTTACCCGAAGCTGTTATAGAACGCAGCGGCGCCTCTTCGTCAGCTTCGCTCAAACAATTCCTAGGTCCGCCCCCCATCCACGTAGGACTTACTGGAGAATGCACCATTCCAAAAAAAAAGCAAAAGGCAAAAAGGTATCTAGGCCACATTTAATCCAGTTGAATTTCAATCCACTTCTATGTCAGAAAACTTGGAATGATAAAAGAATTAAGATATCTTAAGCAAATAGAGAAAACAGTCATGGAAACTAGGGACAGGAACACAGGAAACCTAAATTTTAATGTGTATAATTTGCTAGGAAATCGTTAGAGGAGGAAGGTAAAGGAGATGGTACTGGTATGCACACGTGAGGAGAATGAATCCATCCGGACTACCCCTCATTATGTTGCACGGCCAACCCCAAGTTAGACAACCCCCGTTAAAATCACCAAAAAATGAATCGATAGCTGCTAGTTCACCTCGTAGGAGGCCAATTCCTCTTAAGTAACCCGCCACAAGGTCTACACTAAGAAGAAGAAGAAGAGATTTTTTTTAAATATCATATAATTTATACAACAATTCATTTGAGCCTAATTATAGTAGACGTTTTTTTGGCGATTAAAATGATTAATTAATACAAATGAAAACGTACGTTTTCTATTCAATTTATTATAATTTAAGAGAGTGACATATTTCGTCTGTCTTAGTCATTATCAAATGTAGCGATTAATAATTTACGGATAGAACGCTTGGCTCCTGATCCAGGAGATTTGGGTTCAAGCATGGACAATACCAGATTCATTCTTCATAATAATGAGCTATTTGCTGCTCAGCTTGGAGATCGAAAAAAAAAAAATAATATCCTAATACCATTGATTTAAAAACTGTTATTTTTATTTATTAAGAAAAATCATGATGGCTGAGAGTTAAGTGGTATAATTGTCACACCAAAGGTCTCGGGTTCGATTTCCGGCGATTATCACACTGTCTTTGGTCTGGTGTAGAATTCACGTGACAATGAAATGGCGATAGATTAGCTACCTATCACATATCACGAGAATCAATATCGTTGCTATATCTTTTACAACGATTTGGCTTCAATGAAATAGTAATTCAATGAATTGCAATAATAAAAATAGTGTGAAGTGTTTCTCAACATTGTAGCATATACACTTCTTTCAAAAATTTGTCAGACGTGGTGGTCGTAAAAAGGGCGGAATGGGGAATGTTGTTAACATAAAGCGACCGCTTAACTCAACCAATGACAGGTCATAAGTCCTGTAAGCGCCTCGACCACCATATTCTGTTCCCAAAAAACAATTTACATCTTCGTCTCTATTGAGATACAATTAATCCTTAAAAATTATTAACCCGCTATGGGTGAAATCCAATATTTGTCTACAAGTAATTGTATATATTCAAAATGTTATAAAAATAATAATCGTGGTTTTACGAAGTTTGGTTAATTTACCCAAATATTTTTTCAAAGAATTGTATTGTACATAATATTAATTCATCCCTTGTAATGTTAGTACCATTGAATTAGGAACACGCATTTAAAAATAAGAAGGTTAATAACCCCGTCAAAACAACGTATGTATTTTCTCTTGAGAAATATTGTTTCTACAAGTCTGCTGTGGTTTTCAATCAAGTACGAGTATATATTTACTCGTGTAGAACTTTAAAAAAGCCCTCAAATATAATAATTAAACTTACATGAAAGCACACAACGTATTTGTGGTTATTATGAAGAGAAAATCAAGACTTCACATGTACGAGTATGTGAATTTGACAGAGTAATTACCCTGAGGTCGTTAAAACAAATTCGGGAATACATATATAATTGTATAACATATACGGGTCTCCTATTAATATTAATTGGTTCACCGAACCGCTTTGTCGTTTTGAACAAATTACCAACGTTTTCTTATTGTTTATTTTTTAAGAGAATATTTGCAAGGATTTTTTGGGAATGATTGGTTTTCGTTTTCTCAGAATATATTCTCATTGTAACTAGAGTACAAGAACGAAGGTTACAGTGCAGGTAGCAAAGCAGACACACAAGATAGGGTGAGGATAGATGATATTGCGAAGGTGATAAACTTCTCGCGATTTCTTTTATTGGCCAATGATCTGAACTTATTCCTAGAAATTACGAACCTGACGACTGTCTTCGCCTCCAGTCGGACATTGATAATATTGTTAACTGGAGTCACAATAATAAAATGCACTTCAATGTCTCTACGTGCGCTATGCTATCTTTAGAGCACTGAGAAGTGTGTATCATAGATACACAACGAACAACCAGCAACTAACATATATATCTACGGTGAAGGATCTCCGAATCATCTATGAGAGTAGGCTGACATTTCGTGCACATATAGAGAGGATTTGTGACATTGCACTGAGGATGTTGGGCTTCATCGTTCGGACCGGAAGAGTTTTCAGAGATCCCCATGTGTTCTATACAATGCATTGGTTCGGAGAAGACTCGAAAGTGGTTCTGTGATATGGAGTCTTCACGAGGCGAGATATTCAGTTATGCTGGAGAGAGTTCAGAAAAAAATTCTGAGGAATCTCGACATGAGGGAGTATGGTAGTTATCCGTGGCTCTATCCCATGTCATTTCTTTTAGGAATGCTCGGAACCAATTCTTTACACTTTCGAAAAGTTGTGCATCTCATTAACTATTTCTTTAAACTAATCAGGGGATATTTCGAGAACTCGGCCGTGCTAGAGGGTGTTGGTCTTTTTGTCCCTGATAGATTTCTCCGACAGCGACAGCACAGATTGTTTTTACCTACCGGCCACTAGAACCAATCTGCCTCTGGTGACACCGGTGAGAAGAGCAATTAGGCTGCTGAACGCGGTCGGAGATCAACGTCTTTCATATAAGTGAAGGTACGTTCAGGAAACAAATACTCTTGACTTTAAAAATTATCTTGTCTTCCTAATGTCGAACCATCTCTAATGCGTTCCAGGTACTATGTTGTATTTTTATAATATTTTATCTGTACTCAATAGATGCCTTAAACATTTTCCTGTTTGTAATGTCTTTTGAGTTGATAAACTGTTTTGATTTGAGTCAATGTATGGCGTACTATTCGTACCCTGCGAAAAAACGTATGGCGTACTATGGGACCGGATACGCTTCGTGCCACAGTGCACAAGGCACCTGTGTCTTGACTCCTACTCTGGCACTCCGGTGTGGCCGTACCCTCAGGATAGATGGGAGTGGAAAATAACAGGAAGCCAACGTCCAGAAGTGGACGGCCACAACAGGCTGAAGAGAAGAAAAAATGGGAATAAAAAAAGAAGAATGTAAATATAAAATTCTGGAATTACGATGGTTTTCGTTGAAATCACGATGGTGGGACTGTCAAAGAAGATAAAAAAGTAAATAGAGAGATAAACAACTGTAGCTTGGGGCGGAAAAAAAACAACGTAACTCACACTACCAATTGTTATATTTCACGATTATTCTTATTTATGGATATAGTTTTTTGTGTTTATTAATCTACCCCCGTTCTATTTTCAAACACGATTTTTGTAGCACAACAAAAGTATAACAGCTGAATGAAAATAGTGACTTAAAAAGGTTAAGAGATATGGATTCTGTACGAGGCCTGATATTTTATTGTGCTTGAGAGGGTCATATATTTTATACTATATACACGATTATATATTATATACACGAGATAGAATATTATTATTTTCTTTATATTAAAAAAAACTCAAACATTGCAAACACGCGATCAAAGTTTGTTAGCGATTTCATTATTAGAATTTATAGCGAAAAAATCTTTTTTTTTAAACGAAATAATTGTTAAATAATTGCATAGATTTTCACGGTTGGCAGCAATATGTTTTGTGTGATTTCTACTTTTCGACCGATGTTTCGGAAACCGTTGCAGTCTCCATCATCAGGGTCATATGGCAGTGGTAATAAATGTGATTTGAGTTGTGTTTGCAAAGTTACTTCAAAGTTAAAGAGACGGACTCTCTATTTTTCACGTACACGCTGCCGGCGACATGGTACAACAGTGAAGTAACTTTGCAGACACGACTCATATCACTTTTATTACCACCACCACATTACCCTGATGATGGAGACTGCAACGATCTCCGAAACGTCGGTCGAGAAGGAGAAATCACACGGTGTTACTCAAAATCACACAGTACCGAAATAATTGTTAGTTTCTATGATCTATCATTAGATTATAATATTAAAAAAAAAAAACTTTTAGAATCGTTTAACATTAATGGACTATTACTGTTAAAATTTAAAACACTGTTACAATATCACAATTTCTTTTTATTCACTGAAAGTATCACGACAGCTGTTTCGCCAACCGATGTTGGCATCATCAGGTGTTACAATAAACTAAAGTAACAAATGAAAAGACTTACTATTTATAGGGCAAAAATTTCATCAGTATGGTTATCGGTGGACACTCTCAGTGAATAAAAAGAAATTGTGATATTATAACAGTGTTTTAAATTTTAACTATTTTAATGTTGAAATTGAACAGCGAAATCTGCAGAGCGACTGGATACTTTTGAAAGAGGGGTGCTGCGCAGAATTTTAGGACCTGTGAATGACGGTGAAGGCTGGAGAGTGCGGTATAATGACGAGCTGTACTATATTTACAAAGCTCCCAGTCTCTCCACACAGGTCACATTGAACAGACTGAGATGGGCCGGTCACGTGCAGAGGATGCCGCCATCGCGAACCCAAAAAAGATTGCTGGAGTGGCACCCAGGTGGTAGAAGACCAATTGGACGACCAAGGCCGCGATGGGAGGATGAAGTTGGGAGAGATGGGGCAAAATTGTTACGAGTGTCAGATTGTAGGGTCGAAGCGGAGGACAGGAGGAGTAGGAGGCGAAGAATACTGGAGGCTAAGGCTCGATATGGGCTGTAGGGCCATCGAAGAAGAAAAAGAATGTTGAAGTATCATAGTGTTACGGCCAAAACAATGGACTTTTTTATTTAAGGACTATTTAAAATCATTAAACTTCAATCAAACAGCTGTGGATCGGTCACACCCTGAGACGAAACCCAGCCTGCATTGGTCAGGGCGCACTATATAGACTGGTCCATTATGGGGGGGAAAGAGGAAGCAAGGCAGACCTAGAGCCACCTGGAGAAGAGCCCTGTAAGACGAGGTCACAGCAGCAGGCCTCGCTTGGAATGATGTAAGGCATCAGGCACGCGATAGAGTCGCGTGGAGAAGGTTCTTCGAGGCCCTATTTATCACGGAGGTGTGACAGGACAAGAAGTAGAAGAAGAAACTTCAACCCCTACCATTATCATTTCATATATAAAACTATATAAGCCTAACAAACTTTGATATAGGTACAAGAAGATGGCAGCGAGTAGTCGAATCCGGTTGAAGTCATAAACCTAAGTGGAATCAAACTAAATATACGAGTATACTATAAGAAAATATTTAATAAAATATATATTTAAATTATTTTGATGTATGATATATTGAATTTTCTTTTTACTAATATTTATTTACTAAGAACATCAGAGATGAAGGTCCTAAGATCAATCATTGGAAAAACCCTCCGAGATCGTGTCCGCAACGTAGATATAATAAAAACTTGTGAAATAGAGGATATCGTTCAGTGGAGTAGATCCAGAAGAAAATACTGGAGCGACCATGTAGCCCGAATGGATGCTGACAGACTTGCATATACGACACGTACAGCCGCTTATGAAATTCCCTCCGGACACCGCCCACCTGGAAGACCGCCTAAGAGATGGAGGGTCAGCTGGATCTCATCATCCGACGAGACATGATTTCTGTGTCACAGATCGTCAGATCTATTAAAATAAGAAGAAGAAGAAGAAGGAGACGAAGATTTATTGTTTCTCGAAAACGTCCGTCTTCTAGAAGTTTTATTATACGAGTAAAATATTATATATGGAATGACATGTTTCACCCGTTTTAAGGCATTATCGAATGTACCATTGGATAATGCAACATTTGTTAATGTAACATTTCATAATGCCTTAGAAGAGCAATACATGTCATTCCATCTAAAATATAATAAAACTCCTAGAAGACAGATGTTTACATTCATATAAATTATTCAAGTATGATACTTTCCTGATATAAATTAAGGAAAGCAATCATCTTAGAGTTTCTATACTAGTATATATTCTTTAAGAATTGCTAGCTAAGTCTATTTAAGAATATTTTAAACATTATTTATTTATTTGTAAGAGATAATACATCCTTAAAAACCGGAAAATACCAATCAACCTGAAACGAAAAGGTACCGATGAAGCCTGCGTTCTGCCAGTTGGTACTTATGGTCTTGAAATTGTTACATTGTCCAAACAAAGTGCCGAGAAACTACGAGTGACTCAAAGAGCCATGGAAAGACCCATGTTAGGAATAAGCCTAAGATACAGAGTCAGAAACGATACGGTGAGAGAAAAAACAAAGGTCACTGACGTCAACCACCGGGTGGCGACTCTAAAATGGCGATGGGCAGGTCACGCTCAGCTGAAAAATGGACAAGAAGACTGCTGACTTGGAGACCGTGGACGGTAAAGAGAAGTGCAGGGCAACCGCAACTACGGTAGAAGGATGATCTGAACAGACACGTCGAAATAACCTGGATGCAGTCTGCACAGGACAGAGTGATATGGAAGCGAATGAAGGAGGCCTTTGTCCAGGAGTGGACGGGAATAGGCTGAGGAAGAAGAAGAAGAAGCATATATTATACGGTGATTTTAATTCATATATTATATAAAAACACGTAGAAATAATAAAATGAGGTCAACCATATGCTTCCACAAATATAAATGAAAAGTTGAATTTACAGTTCAGACTCATAAATGAAATTTTAATTTAATTCAAACAAAAGTTAAGTGACATGACAGTTTTATTCACGCTGAAAAATTGCTTTGCTGATTTTTTTAGTCCATTGTTTTGGCCGAAACCTTATGATACTTCAACATTATTAACTGTTCAAATTTATAACACCGTTATATCACAATTTTTATCATTAGCTTTTTGAGAATCTTGCGATAGCTGTATCGTCAACCGATGTTGACTTCATCAGGTGTTACAAATAACTATTATTGTTGTTTGTTACATCTGATGATCCCAACATTGGTTGGCGAAACAGCTATCGCAACGTTTTCAAAAAGTGAAAATATGATATAATAACACTGTAACTCATACTATTGCAAACGAACGGACTATACCACTATGCTATAGATTTATTTCTCAAATGAGTCTTAGTGTCGAGAATGTATGAGGTATGCAAGTCAAATGATTTAATGATGAATGTCGGAAAGTCAAAGGTGGTGGTTTTTGAAAGGGAAGAGCAAATGACGGTTTGTAACATTAGTGTGAACGAAGAAAATTTGGAGCAGGTGAGTGAATTTGTGTATTAAGGTAGCATGTTCACAGCGGATGGCCGAACGAATAGTGACGTCGAAAGAAGGGTTGGTGCGGGTAACAAAGTGAATGGAGTTTTAAAAATAGTTATTGGAAACAAGAATTTATCAATGAAAGCGAAAACGGCCTTTCACAATGGAGTTCTGGTCCCAACCCTAATGTATGGAAGCGAAGCATGGAACTGGCAGAAGAAGGATGAGAGCAGAATAAATGCGGTAGATATGAGGTCCCTAAGACGTATGTGTGGTATAACGACATACGACATAAGACATACGACGTATGTGTGGTATAACGACATACGACAGAATCACAAATGCTGATATTAGAAAGGAGTGTAGAACGGAGGAAGGTATTATGAACACAATTATGAATGGATCGCTGCGTTGGTTCGGACATTTGGAGCGCATGGGTGGAGAAAGAATGGTTAAGAAGGTGTACGTTAATGGTGTAAATGGAGTACGGATGTGAATGGAGTAAATGTAGTGTTAGAAGTCGGAAGATTCGAGGTGGGTGTATGACTCGAAGTATGAATGTGGAAGAACTAGAGAGGTGTGCCAAGATAGAGTAGTGTGGCGGTCAATTCTCTCGCGTGATGGTTTGTTGTTGTTGTTGTATATCTAAGCACTCGATAATATGTATCAAACGTCGTATTATCATGTTTCGCGTGTGTTTTTGTTGACTTTCAACAAAATGAAGATTGGTGTGAACTAGTACCCGGTGAGAACGCTGTTTATTCACTTTTCGCCTAATCCGTGTTTAGTTTAAGTTTAACGGACCCACAGCTTCCTTTGAACCAACCGCCGGCGCTGTAACGTGCCGAGTACACACAATGTAACTTAGTATTCAAATGGTTGAAACTCTCCAAGTGCCCTTGATTGCCTGGTGGATTGAGAAAAAAGGTCTTTCCGCGCCGAAGAATACACTTTGTTGTATCTGAAACACTGATAAACTGGACGAATCCCCCGGCTTACGAAGTTAAAAAAATGTGAGAGAAATTGTTTTAATTTGAATAAATATAATTATCCGTGGTGTTACAACACTTTATTACAAAAAAATCATATCTTTAATTGAAATTTTTGGCAGTAGTTCATTTTAAATAATGAAAAAAAAAATGTAATCCAAAATTTCTCTATTATTATATATTAAGAGTGCTTCCACTTGGGTTTAACGTTTAACTGAAGCTGCTGCATAATAAATAAAATTAAGAAAGGGTCACTGAATGGATGAGGGAAGAATGGCTAAAAAGGTATATACAAGTAGTGTGAATGGTAAAAGAAGTCGAGGAAGACCAAGGAAATCATTGCATGACCAAATTATTCAATGACTGAAAGGCGGCCATGTCCGAAGTAGAAACAATCGACGAGAGTGCATGTCACGATGTGCGAATGTAGAAGAGACGTGAGCGATCTATCCTATCTGCCTACCCCTCCGGGGAAATGGCGTGATGATTCGTTAGTTTGTTTTTATATATATATATTTTTTTCATTACGTTATTTCACTTAACACAGACATGTTTCGGCTAAAATATAACCTTTATCAATGTAAACAATTTGTCGTTAACCTTTATCAATGTGCAAATTGTGTACATTGATAAAGGTTATATTTTAACCGAAACCTGTCTGTTTTAAGTAAAATAAAGTGTTTTTAATATTATCAAATGATTTTACTGAAATCTTTTGATGGAAGTTCATTTTAAATAATTTTTATTTTATTTTTATTTTATTTTTTTATTATCGTGGGTAACAAACAGCAATTACAGTATATGAGTATAAACACATAGAGACAACAAAACAAGGCCAATTACATGCTACCACAAATATTATATAACAACTGACATAAGGTTAAATATATAAGAGTAATAAAGTAACACTTTTATAAGATAAAGAGAAAACTATTAGTAATAATGAATTAAAAATAAAATACAATTTTAAAATGTAAAAGAAAAAAGAAAAAGACAAGAAAAGAAAAAAAATAAATAGAGTTACTAATTTCATTCGCCCCGAAGGGTTGCTCCAACCATTTTTTAAAAATTACTTTCATTAAGTATTATATAAAGCGATTTTTTTTTAACTGCTCCCCCTTTTGTCTTTATTTCTGAATGGATGAAAATACCATTAGAAGTGCCCATCCGATGGCCTATATTGAAATATAAAGTTGTTTATTTTTCACTTAAATATTAAATATCTCGACATGTTTCGGAGGAGACCTCCATCTTCAGGTGTAAATATAAAACAAAAAACTAAACAAAGAAAATCATATTAAAAAGAATTTTAAAATCGATACAATACAAAGGAACAAAACATTAAAATTTTTAAATAATTACCTGGACTAATTAGTACTATAAGTACAGCTTTTTTTAAAAATTCAAATGTGTTGTTCTTTTCTTTTGTATCGATTTTCAAATGTGTTTTTATAAGTTTTTCTTCGTTTAGTTTAAATATTGAAAACAGAAAAAATATGTATAATTTTTATTTATTATTATTATATATTTAGTGTGCTTCCGACGACCGGTTTCGGCAGCTTGCTGCCATCTTCTGGTCAAGCTGCCGAAACCGGTCGTCGTTAAACACAAGTGGAAGCCTACTAAATATAAATAACACTAACTAACTAACTAACTAACCATCACGCCGTCTCTCCGAAAGGGTAGGCAGAAAGAATGGACTGTCATACTTTTACTGATGCGGCAATCCATCCTTCTGTTTTCGCCCCGCGGGAGACGCGGTGTGATGGGTTGCGAACCTCATCGCCACCAATAGGCATCTCCCGCGCACACTTCGATCGTCCAACACCCACAAAACAAATCTAAAACAAATAATATAAAATACAATGATATAAAATAAAATAACAAAATAAAAATAATTCAACACAAAATGTTATTTTTAGATGGTGTACATATTGTCTCTTCAATTTATGTGCCGCGTATCCACCGTTTTTTTAATTTAGCACATAATGTAATAGCACATAATGTTGTTTTCGATGTTGCACACGTTGACATGGACGATCCGAACTTTTGTGTTTATTTAATTTATGTTACACGTATCCACCGTTTTTTTAAATGAGCTGTAATTAGGCACTTAACCAGCAAGAACTTTAAAATAATATTGAAGAAATTATTCAAATTGTCATTGGAACAAATGAAAAATTAAATAATACAAAAATATGTAAGACTACAAACAAGTTTTCAGGGGCGGGCGCTTTTAAAATCTTCCCCTTTAAAAGAAGCTTTGCAGACAAAGAGCGCCCTTGAAGTGAATCTCTAAGAAAAATTGTGTTTTCAAAATCATCATCATCGTCATCATTTATGTATTATGTTAATAAAAAATCAAAAATACGTGCACATGAATGCCAAATACCAAATTAAAAATGAGGTGGTTTTTTAAAAATCTACATTTATATTGTAGATAAACTTAAGGCAACAGTGTGAAATTACGAATACATAATGAAGATTTTTTTATGAATTAAAACGCTGTTTTTTCCACTTTTTAGATTATTTTTCTCGACATGTTTCGAACGCTTTCACATTCATCACCAGAAGAACGATACAAACTTCCGATGATGAAGGTGTAAGCCTTCGATACATGTCGAGAAAAATAAATTCAAAAGGAAAAAACAACAGCGTTTTAATTCATAAAAAATCGTCAAAGTAATGTCTTGCAATAATCATATATTCGATGTGTTCCATGTTTTAATTAAAAAACAGTGTTTTCTTTTTACGTTTTCCTTACAAAAATTGCTAAAATTAATGTAATCACATATTCGATATATTGTGTTTTAATATAAAAACCGTGTTTTAACTCATAAAATGATCGTAGAAGTAATGTCATGCAATAGTGATAAATATTCGATCTTTTCCGTGTATTAATTCAAAGAATCGATAAAAAAAATCGACTTTTTAATCGGACAAAATTATATGGAGGTTCTCTTGACTTGAGTCGATTCTTAAGAAGATTCTCACCGTAATCACGCAATGAAGATTGAAAATTAGATTCTGCGCTGTGCCGTTAGATACACGAAACAAATAAAGTCAATAAATTCAGAGATCGTGGTGTTTGCTCACCCCTGGAGATGTTAAGGAAAACGGATACCAATTGTTTTCGTAAAACATTTGAAAATTGGAATGTCTGTTTGTTGCTTTAGGTCCGGTACTCAAATTTAATAAGATAAACAAAATCCCTTTATATGTTACGGAATGAAGATGTTGACTTGTTTATAAACGTTTCATTATTATATTAAATTTCAATAAATTCTTTATAAAATAAATTAAAAGGATATGTTTTTAGATAATACATATTTTTGCCGGAAACGCTTTGATATTTCAACATTATTAACTGTTCGAATTAAACTCTTATAAATACTTACTAATTAACTGACGCCGTTTCACCAAAGGAGTAGGCAGAGATTATAGACCGCCATACCGTGATGTTCTGACATATGACCTCTCTAGATTCCTCCACATTCATGCATCGTAATATGCAACACAGTATTACATGGGATGGTCGATCCATGAAAGACGTCGATAGTCGTATCCACCAGGCTAAACTTGCCATCAACAAAAAGTCTAAAATATTCGAGTCCAACAACATAGACCTTAACCTCCGAAAACAACTTTTAAAAACATTGGTGTGGAGTGTTTTACTGTACGGCTGCGAGACTTGGTGCCTGGGCAAAAGAGAGCGCAAAAAGCTGGAAGTGAAGAAGTTCTCAGCAGAGTTGAAGATAGTGGGCACGTTTTAAACACCATAGCCGAGAGACGCGCAAGATGGATTGGTCATGTGTTGCGACACGAATGTTTCCTGCATGATGTGTTGGAGGGAATGATCGAGGGATCGATTGGCAGAGGACGCCTCGCCAAGAGTACCTAGACCAGATTTACCGAGATATGGGCTGCACCTCTTATGCGGAGTTGAAGAGAGTTGCCGAGGATTGAGCGGAGTGGAAGAGGAGATGCGTCGCCTTGCTGCAGACCAATCGTTAGATTGAGACCAGAGAAGAAGAACATGCACGCTCGTCGTTTTTTCCGACTTCGAATGGGGCCGCCTATCAGTATTTGATAAATTTGGTCATACCATGCATTCCTTGGTCTTTCACGGCTCTTTCCACTCACACTGCTTGTATACAATATTTTGACCTTTTTTCTCTCGTCCATTCGTTTCATATATCCAAACCTTCTCAGGGATCCTTTTTTAATTTTACTTATGATACAATCATCTGCCTTGTATTTTTTCCTTGTTTCACTAACCGATGTTAGCATCATCAGGTCTTACAATCTTGATTGTAAGACTTGACAATGCTTACATCGGTTAGCGAAACAGCTGTCGCAACAAAATATAATTAATTGTAATATGTTTTTTAATTCTTACGAATGAAAACGTCAGTTTTCTAGAAGTTTTATTATATTTTATGGGAGTGACATGTTTCGCCCTTCTAAGGCATTATCAAATATCATTTGATTTATTGATCATTTACCAAGTACATGGTTTTAATACCTCCCAACTGGGGTAACCCGCTTTAGGGAGGTATGGAATTTTACATCATTGTTCAACAAACAATCGATATTTTTTTTGTTATCCCGGAGAAATTCTAATTAGAAAAAAGCGTTAAAAAATCATTTATATTGGTTCCTGAAAGAAAGTTTAATAAAATATTTCAATTTTTTAAAAATTAAAATATTTTATAAAACTTTGTTTTTTGTATCTCAATTGTATTTTCTTTACGCGACAGCTGTTTATCAACCTTTGTTGAAATCATCAGGTGTTACAATAATATTATAAATAATTATTGTAACACCTGATGATGTCAACATAGGTTGATAAAACAGCTGTCGTGTAAAATAAAATACAATTGTGATGCAAAAAACAAAGTTATTTAGTTTAACATTTTAAAATGTAAAGGTATCATACTGTTACGGCCAAAACAATGGACTATTTAAAATATTTTATGTAACTCAATAATAATACAATAAAACCTTTAAAAAACTCATATATCAGAGCGCAGAATAGATAAAAAGGATTATGGATATGATAATATTTCGATAGAATTAAGATGGTTAAGACATTGGGGTTCAAAAGGGTAGTAGGGCTAAGATGGGGTATGTTTTGCTGGAAAGCATGCCTCTACAAAATGTCGTAAGGCGCCATGTTGCATTTACACCAGCAACACTACTATCAAGTCCAACTCTCTAGCTTCCACGAGAGGTCTTTAAGACCCCGCGAACCCCGAACAATGTGGCACATATTACTTAGTGCCATGGCAGATAGAGAGAGGACGAATAGCGAGCTTCCAGCGCCATAAAACTGGATACACCCAGCTAAGGGAAGGTAACCCCGACAGAAAATCCTCCAGAGAAGGTAAGGGGATACCACTCTGGATATTTTTCCACAGGTCATCACTATGAAGGGCGATAGTCAACGTTAGGGAAAACTGACAGGACACAGAAAGAAGATACATATGGAAAAAAAATTTAAGTTCCCTTATGTGTGGAAAAAGTTTACCTTAGCAATGTGAATGGAGTACATAAAATCAAGAAAAACATGGCATGACCAACTTAATCAAATTATGTACATCGGTTAATTTAGAAGTAAGAAGAATCAACGTGCTCGAATGTCTCGCTGTATGAATGTAGTAAGTAGAGAGGTGAGTCAGGATATAATAGTATGACGTTTATTTCGGACCTCTGCGTGATACCCATGTTAATGAAAACCCAACGTTCACTTCGATCGGTGAAAACAAATGAGAACAACATTGCGATTCCAGTCAGAGAATCAAATCAGTTTATAATCTCAACAGACATTACAAATAATATTAATGTTTAGGGCAGCTTAATGCTTAAATCAAATCTTCATAGATGGCGCTATTGTGTAGATTGAAACTAACATGTGAAGTTTGGTGTTACATATTAACATATATACAACTTCCAAAAATTTGTCAGACATGGTAGACATAAGAAGGGTGGAATGGGGAATGCTGTATTACATAAACCTGTAAACACCTCGATCACCATATTCTGTTTCCAATTTGCATCTTCGTCTCTATTGAGATACAATTAATCCTTTAGGGCATCTATTGAGTACAGGCAAAATATAATATATACAATATTATACCAGGAACGCATAAGAGATTCTACATTAGGAAGACAAGATATTCTCTAAATAAAGAGTATTTGTCTTCTGAACGTACTTTCACTTATATGATCTCGATCTCCGAGGAGACCGCGTTCAGTCGAGTGATTGCTCTTCCCCCCGGTGTCGCCAGAGCCAGGTTGGTTCTGGCGGTCGGTAGATAAAACAACATGTGCTATCTATGTGTCAGAGATATTTATCAGGAACAAAAATACCAACATCCCCCAGCAGGGCCGAGTTCTAGAAATATCTCCTGATTAATCTAAAGAAATGGGTTATGAGATGCCCATATCTTCGAAGCTGCAGAGAGTAATAATACATATATGGCGATCCATTCTGTTAGCTTTATCCTTCTGGGGAAACGGCGTAATAGTTTATAGGTTTTGTAATGAAAACTTTCAAATAGAAAAAATGCAGAATTTTTTTCGTAACTACAAGATAGTATAAGGAACTCGTGGATAAGAGAGGTCGGAGATTTCGTTGCATGTAGAAGGCAAAGGAGAAGATACTGGTATGCACACGTGAGGAGAATGGACCCATTGATTCATTTTGTGGCACGGCAAACTCCAAGGTAGACGACCCCCGAGCAGACCACCAAGGAGATGGATCGACAGCTGGAAGTCGACCTCACAGGAGGCCAATTCCTCTTAAGGAACAGGCCTCAAAGCCTATACTTCTTCTTAAAGTGCCCTGTCAGGTCTCCCCGACGTTGGCGATCACTTTGGTGAATTCTTTCCTATCCTGTGCTGTCCGGAATAGCTCCTCCACAGTTCCGATTCTCGTCCATTCCCTCACATTGCGCAGCCAAGAGATCTGCCTTCTCTCTGCCCCCCTGCGGCCCTCTATTTCCCCGTTCAAAATAAGATGCAGCAGGCGATATTTTTCTCCTCGTAGAACGTGACCTGTTGCGGACTTTGATCAATGTCGGCAACTCTCTATTTACTCCTGCACGATTCAGGACTTCTGTGTTCGTCACTCTGTCTGTCCATTGGATCCTGTACATTCTTCGGTGATTTCACATCACATTTCAAATGCCTCTAACCGGTTCAGTGTATTTGAATCGTGTTTTTTAGAAGAAGCACACATCCAGTAACCTCAACTTTACAGGATGGACAACAAACTGTCTGGTTTTTCTACAATAACAATTTTCCTACAATATATACATTTTTTTCAATACACATTTGTTTATGTTACTCCCTATGACAAATGTGTGTTGAAAAAAAAACATGTATAATATATTCTAGGAAAACTTTGTACCAGGCAGTTTTTTTGTCCGTCCTGTAAAGTTGAGGTTACTGGATGTGTGCTACTTCTGAAAAACACGATCCATTTACTTTCAATGTCCGTGTCTCACACCCATATAACAGAACAGACCACACATAACACCTTAGCATCCTCTGTCTTAGGCCTATACTAAGAAGAAAAAAAAATAACATTCGTATATTTGAAACTTCGTAAATCGAATTTCGTTACTGTGAAATTCGTATATCGAGGGATCGTAAGTCGAGACGCGGCCGTTTTAAACGCTCTTTGCTCGCGTGGCTACTTTATTCAAGGGGACTACATGAATGCTGAATTCCGTTTTCAATACATAAACTGGACGGGAGAATTTTCTGTGCTGAAAATCAAGAGTTTGCAAAACGAGTACATAATATGGCGAGGGCCCTGAGTGAGGTCACTCCGGGAAAAGGATTCTGGAACAAACGATTTTTTTGGGATGAAAGAAAGAATTCCAAAGTTTTTATACCGCATTCGAAATATGTAGAATATTTGATACCAGTTTTAAATTTTGAATGAAATATATATCATGCATAAATGAGCTAAACTTTTTTCTTTGGTATGAAACAAATCATGTTAAACTTTAAGAAAAAAAAAGTGTATATAAAAAATATTTATTAAATAAAACTAACTAACCATCACGCCGTCTCCCCGACGGCGTAGACTGCCACACCTTTCTTTCCTGACATACTTCTCTCGCTTCCTCAACATTCATATATCCTGTCATGCACGCACGCCGATTTCTCCTACTCCTCACGTAACCGATATCAAATGTTTTATATATTTGATCGTTTCATATTTTTCTCGGTCTTCCTCTAATTCTTGTTCCATTTACTTTGTTAACATATATATTTTTTTACCATTATTCCTTCATTCATTTTTTTCATGCGTCCAAACCATCTTAATGACCCCTCATTATTTTGCTCATAACATTATAAAATATTTTTACAGTATAAAGTTTCGTGTTTTAAGTTGATTGATGCAGGGCAGATGGATTAGGCAGAGGTTGCAGGGGAGAAAAAATCGTCCGGGGTTGCAGGGCAGATGAATTCTTCCGAAGTTGCAGGGCTACATGAATGTGTAAGATTGTGCAGGGAAGTAGAATTTGTCGGTGGTTGCAGCGTAGAAAAATCGTTCAAGATCGCAGGGTAAAAAAACGACCAAGGTTGTAGGGCAGATAAATTTTTTGAGGTTGCAGGGCAAATTAATGTGTTATACGCTGCAGGGAAGTAGAATTTGACAGTGGTTGCAGGGTATGAAAATCATCCAAGACTGCAGGGCAGATGAATTTATCACCATTTACTTTGTTTCCAGCTCCAACCCTTCTTCCGATATCTTTCTCCATTCTTCCATCTCTTGTAAACATGCTTTCTAGATAAACATATTCGGTAACTTGCTCTAATTTATTGAACAATGATGCGAATATCATATTAAATATTCTTCTTCTCAAAGTGCCCTGTCAGGTCCCCCCGACGTTGGCGATCACTCTGGTAAACTCCTCCCTATCCTGCGGTGTCCGGAACAGCTCCTCCACAGTTCCGATTCCCGTCCATTCCCTCACATTGCGCAGCCAGGACATCTGCCTTCTCCCTACCCCCTACGGCCCTCTATTTTTCCCTTCAGTATTAGATTAATTAATTAATACTAATTATCAATATTAGATTTGCCACACATTCGTCTTACATAAGGTCATACATAAGGGTCGGCACAAGAACACCATTGTGCACTGCCATCTTGGCTTTTTTCAACTCTGTATATGATAGAGTGACAAATGCAAGTATAAGAAGTGAATGTGGTGCGAATGAAAGTGTTATGAACAAAATAAGGAAAGGGTCATTAAGATAGTTTGGACACATGGAAAGAATGTGTGAAGACAGAATGGTAAAGAAGGTATATGTAAACGGCGTGAACGGAGCTAGAAAAAGAAGAAGGCCGAAGAAAATATGGCACGATCAAATCAATCAAATATTGAATGTCGGATACGTGAGGAGTCGGAGAAATCGACGTGCGTGCATGACAAGATGTATGAATGTAGAGGAATCGAGAGAAGTATGTCAGGACAGAACAGTGTGGCGTTCCATTCTTTCTGCCAATCCCTCCGGGGAGACGGCGTGATGGTTAGTTAGTTAGTTATCAATATTAGATTAATTAATAACATATTAAATAATTAATACTAATTAAAATGTCTTATATTTCTCAATACTGAGAAAAATTTTTAGACCCACGCTAGAGGATGCGAATTACAGAATTAAAAGAAACCTTGAACTCGAAGAACTAATTAACCAGGAAACAGTAGTGAGATTCTGTAAGTCTCAACGCCTACGGTGGGCTGGCCATGTGGAAAGAATGCCAGAGGGTAAAACACCACAAATTATATACAGATGGGTGCCTTGCGAAAAGAGACCAAGAGGCAGACCGAGGAAACGATGGGCGGATTGCGTGAAACAAGATTGGGAGAAAATGGAAGGAGCTGGGTAATGGAGAGAGATGGCCAGAGACAGAAGTCAGTGGAGGACCGTTGTGGAGGAGGCCAAGTCCCATACCGGGATGTAGCGCCGAGAAATGAAATGAAAATTAAAATTAAAATGTCTTTTAACATTTTATTTATTTGAAAATGTAACAAGGCTAAGCAAGCATATCTTTTCCATAAAATATAATATAACAACTGGAAAAAATACGTTTTCATTCATATTAATACTTGATAATTCTTGGTAGCTAGCCGAAATTTAAGTTAGTTAGAAAGTTTCAATCCTGGGATTGGTTTGCAGCAATTTCTTCTATTCTTCTCTTCCATTCTTCCCTGTCTTGTGCGGCTCTTTTGAATTTAAGTAGTATTCTATTATTTACAATACTAAAAAATGGTCTAAATAATTGTAGGTACATACTTGTTAACAAAGTTGTTTCCTTTTACATCCCTAAGGAACCATAAACAAAAAACTTCTTACATTTTACTATTCTATTCAATTGCCAGTCTTGAAATACGAAAAGCTACTCAAGGGGTACAAAAGCTTAAACTTGTATATAAATGATAATTGTGGAGTTCTAATGCCGACCCTTATGCATGGAAGTGAAGCTTGGAGTTGGCAGAAGAAGGACAAAAATAGGAAAAATGCCGTAGAAATGAGGTCACTAAGAAGAATTTGCGAAAAAATAACGTATAATAGAATATTTTTAATAATGAAGTAAGAAAGGAATGTAAGGCGGATGAATGCGTAGTAAATAAAATAAAGAAAGGCTCACTAAGATGCTTTGAACATACAGAACGAATGGATGAGGGAAAGACTTTCGTGGCCGAGTAGTAAGTGCATTGACTGCCACCCCGAAGGTTCCGGGTTTGATTCCCGGCAGTGTGATTGTCACACTGACTTTGGTCTGGTATACAATTCACGTGACAATAAAATTGCAATAGATTAGCTGCCTATCACATGTCACGAGAATCAATAGCTAAACAAGTTGGAAAACTGCGGTTCGCGCAAAATAATAATGAGTTGGCCGACCGCTGTCCCAGGGAACAAAAATTAAAATATTTAATGCGTTATTAGGGCGACAAGGAATAAATGTTATTTATTAATTTACGTTGATTCTTTTTCCGGTTAGGTTTCTTCCAATTATGCAACAACATGTCCCCATTCCCGTAGCCCTTGTCAAACTTTATCAATTAGTGGTGACGCGCGGGTCTGGGGGTGGCTGGGGGTGGCTGGTGGTGGATGGAGGTGTCCACAGGGGAGGAGATAACAACTTGTCGAATGGAGGAAAAATCCGCAGGTTTGGGAATATGGACAAGCAAGGTTACCTACCTGCTGATACGTTCACAATTCAAAAAATTAATTTCTTTATTCACCAAAGCAAAGATGGAAGTACATGTATGAAAATTGAGTTCTAGTGCCAATCCTTATGTATGGAAGTAAAACGAGCAAAAAAAAGAACGATGAACTTTGTATACATGCCATAGAAATGAGGAAAACGATATAAGTTTTTTTTTAATTAACTAACTAACCATCACGCCGTCTCCCCGAAAGAGTAGGTAAAAATAATGGACTGCCACATTTTAACCGATGCGGCATTCCATCCTTCTCTTTTCGCCCCCGTGAGAGATGCGGTGTGATGGATTGCAAACCCCATCGCCACAAACATAAAATAATTAAACTTTGATAAGAAGCCATTACTTGGTGGTTGGACACATTAAACACTTTATTAAACACTTTTTGTACTTGGTATTAAACAACTTTATTTTTGAGGATGAGTGCCTACCGGTTTCGCTCTATGCAAACTTCCTCAGGGCTTTACATATACTCAAACTTAATATAAAATAAAAATACTGTGTTTCCATGAATACAATACTCATTATAGGACAACGTGATAATTTACATATTAAATAATTACAATAAAATATACAACAACCTTACAGGAAATATTAAAACTCAGACTTAGAAACTAAAATATCTTACAAAATTTACAAAATTACAAAAACCTTCGAAAGATAAAATACCGAACGACGAAATAGTGAAATAGTGTAGATTGCTAGAGAAAAATGGTAAATATGTTGTATTTAAGTAATGTTATTAGAAAGAGGAGCCGTGGAAGACCAAGTAAAGCAAAGAATGTCCAAATTAATCAAAAACTAAAATGGGGTCACATTCGAAGTCGGAAAAATCAACGAGCCTGCTTATTACTACGTATAAATATAGAAGATTCTCCAGACAGTATAGAGCATTATGGTGGTCCATCCTCTCTGCCTACCACTCCGGAGAAAAGACGTGATGGTTAGTTAGTGAAAACATTATAATTTAAATTTACGTATAAAACATCCTTAAGTTCTTATTTTCTGTTAAAATATTTTTGGTTATTTATATATTATAGTTCTCCTGATGATGAAAAATAAAACTTTCGAAACATGTATATAATAATAATATGAAAAGTTGACGACCTTCGTGGCATAGTGGTAAGAGAAATGACTGCCATATCGAAAGTCCCGAGTTCGATTCGCAGCGTTGGCACTATAATTGTCACACTGTCTTTGGTTTAGTGTAGAATTCTCGTGACATTAAAATGACTAGCTTTCTATCACATGTCATGAGAATCAATATAAATAGCTAAAAATCAAATGGTATACAGTGATTGGTTCTAACTTGTTGTATAAGATAAAAATGGAAAAACACAATTTTATTTCATTAAAAAAACGTAATAATGGATTAAAATTATATCGATTTTTCCATTACACTGTTGTATACAACATTTACACCAAAAAAATTTATCGTTTCGTTCCAAATGTCTGAACCATCTAAGTGATAAAATTCCTTTCTTAAACTATACTAATAACCTTTTAGCACATGGCAGCCCTGTATTGAGGTATTTTGCCCTTGAGGAATAATCAATCAACTAAGGTCCGTTGTAAATACCTGAAAACTACTCTGGTAAATACCTTATTTGTAATAGCGCGGTTCCACACTTGGTGACTCTTATTGTCTTTGTATTAATTATACAAACACACGTGAACGTAACTTTTTAGATTATACTTAGGAATATCTAGGAAACTGCTTTAATTAATTCCTTGCAAGTAAAATAAGTAGTTTTGATAATTTCCTTGTTTGATTTAATATAAAATATGTACAAATGGTCTTGAAACTGCCACTCTGACAAAGCACAGTGCAGAGAGACTAAGAGTCATGCAGCGAGCGATGGATAGAGCCATGCTAGGCCTGTCCCTTAGAGATAGAGTCAGGAACGAAACAGTGAGGGCTAAAACAAGAGTCACAGACGTGATCCACCGGGTGACGACTTTAAAATGGAAATGGGCAATGTCATTAGCTGCAGACGAAAGATGAACCAAAATACTGCTGAATTGGAGACCGAGAGACACGAGAAGAAGAGTAGGAAGACCACAAATGAGGTGGAGGGATGACCTGGAACGATACGCTGGGGTGCTATGGATGCAGGCTGCGCAGGAGAGATCGACATGGAGGGACATGGAAGAGGCTTTTGTCCGAGAGTGGACGGCGATAAGCTGAAGAAGAAGAAGAAGAAGATGTCAAAAATATAAAAAATTAAATCTCCCGACACCAGAAAATTGACGATATCCTGCCTGAACGTTATCTTGCCTGCTATTAGCTAGTTCAGCAAACATTTTTTCGATATTCGTATTTTCGATCAACTATATACTCAATAACATTTGATATTGAGTTATGCCACGCTACGACGCAAGCGATTGGCGCATACACAAACACAGAATTCTACATTAGCGCCATCTATGACAAACAAACATAACTATGAATTGTTTTCAGAAGGTCAATTATTCATGCACTTGTCAGAAGGTTTTAACTGTCACCTACCAGGTCCAAATATGAATCCAAACCATCCAGGGACCCACAAACACATAAAAAAAATTAATTAAAATCGGTCTATTCATTAATATTGTTTGTAATGTCTATTAAGATAATACACTGATTTGATTTGATTTGATAAATTATTTCTGTACTTTACTGAAAGACAATATTTGGTCCCATGCTCAAACTAGTGCACTTAACTCAAATATGATATAATTATTAAATATGATTTTTGAATGATTAATTGTATCTCAATAGAGACGAAGAAACAAACTGGAAACTGAATATGGATGATCAAGGTGTTTACAGGACTTATGACCTGTCATTGGTTGGGTTAAGCGCACGCTTTATGTAATTACAACATTCCCCATTCCACCATTGTTATTATGATCATGTATGATACATTTTTTTGGAAGTTGTATATATACTCCAAATCCATACATATTTTCACGTGGCAGTTCCAGTTAGCCATCTATGTAGATTTGATTGTACTAATTAATTTTTTTAAGATTAATCTATACAATCCATCCACTAACGCCATCTATGAAGAATGATTGTTTTAGCATTTAGCAAACTACTTTATTAACACAATGCGAAGAGGCTACCGCCTCCTAGCGCACTGTTAGAAGTCGCCTGGAGTATCCACTCCTATTTTATTTGCCAAATAATTGACCAGAATAATAAGCCAAATAATTGAGATACAATTAAAAATTTAAATTAACCACCCACAGGTGAAAATCCAGGATTCGTATACAGATATAAGTATACATTTCACAAATATTTGAATGATTAAACTATTTTTAACTCCTAAGATTAAATGCCAGAATTGTGTGTTGTGATGTGAAAACTTAGAGATATATTTTATTGGAATACAATTTCTAAATATGTATTTCCAAATTATTTGAATACTCTATTTTATTATTTTCTGTCCTTGAAAGCATTTATATAGAAATACATAACATTTATCTGATATCTATTATATAAAACTATGTTTGGGAGTGTCATGTCTGTTGACTGGCATACGGTGACAGCCGTAGTCTTCAGACGACAATAAGATGATTGAATATGACAGAGGATGTCGCCGTGGTTGAAACAAATATACATATATACAAATATGTAAAAAAAATATTCCAGAGAACCTTTAATTCTTGCCTTATATTATAATAAATGCAGTAGAAATGAGATCTCTTAGACGAATGTGTTGATACTCTGTGTATGATATTTATTTATTTATTATTATGATGATTTGTATTTTAAGTGCGCCGTTTTGTAAAATCAATTACTCCAAGGGCGCACTAGGAAATGACTGACCGAACAGTGCAGTCTTCAGATGTTTCTTAAATTTAACGTCACTCTCCTCATACTTAATACTAACATGGAGGCTATTCCACGCCAACGGACCCGCAACGCTGAAAGCACGATCATAGAAACATGCTTTATTGGCTCTGACTGGAATCGCTATGTTTTTATAGAATGAAAATATAAGAAGTGAATGCGGTGCTAATGATGCTGTCATGAACAAAATAATGAAAGGATCATTAAGATGGTTTGGACATATGGAGACATGCGGAGAAGTTTATGGCCAAAAACCGTAAGCTTTTCTGTGCGTTTGTCGATTTGCAAAAAGCCTATGATGGAGTGAACAGAGAAAAACTGTGGTCAATCTTGTCCGAATACGGAGTGAGCACAAAACTGATACGGGCGGTTGCTTCTCTCTACGAAGGGAGCACTGCCAGTGTTAGGGTAAATGGGGACATCACGCCCTGGTTTGATATCACGAAGGGTGTTAAGCAGGGCTGCGTGATGTCCCCTTGGTTGTTCAATCTGTATATGGACAAGTGTATGAAAGAACTTAAAGGTATAAATGCTGGTGCTAAGATGAGTGATCTGTCTGTAAACTGTTTGCTTTACGCGGACGATGCCGTTCTCGTTGCGGATAGTGCGGACGAATTACAAGTCTTGGTGTCGAGAATGTATAAGGTATGCAAGTCGAACGATTTAATGATGAATGTCGGAAAGTCAAAGGTGTTAGTTTTTGAAAGGAAAGAGCAAATGACAGTTTGTAATATAAGTGTAAATGAAGAGAACTTGGAACAGGTGAGTGAATTTGTGTATTTAGGTAGCATGTTCACAGCGGATGGCTGAACGGACAGTGATATTGAAAGAAGGGTTGGTGCGGGTAACAAAGTGAATGGAGCTTTAAAAGTAGTTATTGGAAACAAGAATTTATCAATGAAAGCGAAAATGGCCGTTCACAATGGAGTTCTGGTTCCAACCCTTATGTATGGAAGCGAAGCATGGAACTGGCAGAAGAAAGATAAGAGCAGAATAAATGCGGTAGAGATGAGGTCCCTAAGACGTATGTGTGGTAGAACGATGTACGACAGAATCTCAAATGCTGATATTAGGAAGGAGTGTAGAGCGAAAGAAGGTATTATGAACAAAATTATGAAAGGTTCGCTTCGTTGGTTCGGACATATGGAGCGCATGGGTGAAGAAAGAATGGTTAAAAAAGTATACGTTAACAATGTAAATGGAGTAAGGAGTCGAGGTAGACCGAGGAAAACATGGCATGACCAAATTAATCAAATATTAAAAGTTGGTCATGTCAGAAGCCGGAAGAATCGACGTGCGTGTATGACTCGATGTATGAATGTGGAGGAAGCTAGAGAGGTGTGCCAGGATAGAGTAGTGTGGCGGTCCATTCTCTCTGCCTACCCCTGCGGGGAAACGGCGTGATGGTTTTGTTGTTGTTGTTGTTGGACATATGGAAAGAATGAATAAAGAAAGAATGGTAAAAAAATTATATGTTAATGATGTAAATAGAACCAGGAATATAGGAAGACCGAGGAAAACGTGGCACGATCAAATAAATCAAATATTAAATGTCGGCCATGTGAGGAGTCAGAGAAATCGACGCGCGTGCATGACACGATGTATGAATGTTGCGAATGAAGCGAGAGAAATATGTCAGGAAAGAAAAGTGTGGCAGTCCATTCTTTCTGCCTACCCCTTCGGGGAGACGGCGTGATGGTTAGTTAGTTAGTTAGTTAGTTAGGTATATTATAATAGAATGCATGGCAGATGAGCACGTTTGGAAATATGTCATTAATACTCGTATACTTTCGTACTAAGAACCTATTTGTAGTGAATGATCAATTTAAACTGTTAAATTACATAACTTTGTTTTAACGAATTTTTATGAATTAAAACACTATTTTTTCCATTTTCGAGTTTATTTTTCTCGACATGTTTTGAAAGCTTACACCTTCATCATCAGGAGAACGATATAAAACAGTTTTATATCGTTCTACCGATGATGAAGGTGTAAGCCTTCGAAACATGTCAAGAGAAGTAAACTCAAAAGTGAAAAAAAAATTGTGTTTTAATTCATAAAAATTAGTCATTATGGAATTCCACAGTGTTAACGCCTTAAGTTTATTTAAAACTTTGTTTTATGTATCACAATTGTATTTTATTTTAACACCCGATGATGTCAACATAGGTCGACGAAACAGCTGTCGCGTAAAATAAAATACAATTGTCATACATAAAACAATAATTTAATTTAACAGTTTAAAATGTAATTTATTTAAATTTTATTTTAGGGTAACAAACAGCGAATAAGTAACTAACTAACTTACTAACCATCACGCCGTTTCCCCGGAAGGGTGGGCAGAGAGGATGGATCGCCACATTGTTCTATCCTGACATAACTCTCGCGATTCTTCTACATTCACACATCGTGACATGCACGCTCGTCGATTGTTCCTACTCCGAACATGGCCACCTTTCAGTAATTACTTAATTTGGTCATGCCATGTCTTCCTTGGCCTTCCTCGACTTCTTTTTCCATTCACACTACTTGTATATATCTTTTTAACCATTTTTCCCTCATCCATTCGTTTCATATGTCCAAACCATCTTAGTGAACCTTTCTTGATTTTATTTATCACGCATTCATCCACTTAACATTCCATTCTTACTTCATCATTTTATACTTAATGTAAAATAAAAAAACTTGTAATATTTATTTGTAATTTTTTTTTGTGAATGTATACTTATACTTGTTTACGAATACTGGATTTCATCCATGGTGGGTGATTGATAATATTAAATTTCATGAATTAATCACCCACCATGGGTGAAATCCAGTATTCGTATACAAGTATAAGTATACATTCACAAAAAATATTTGTAATCATTCTGGTCAATTCTTTGGCATATAGATAGGAGTGATATTTCCAGGCGGCTTCTAAAAACAATGCGCTAATGGCGATAGCCTTCACATTGTGTTAATAAAGTAGTTTGCTAAATGCTAAAAATTAATCTCCATAGATGGCGTTAGTGTGTGGATTATATAGATTAATCTTAAACATATTAACATATGTAATCAAATCTACATAGATGGCGTATTGAAACTGCTATGTGAAGATAAACATAGATTTGTAACATATATACAACCTCCAAAAATTTGTCTTACTTGGTCATAAAAAAATAGGTGGAATGGGAAATGTTGTAATTACATAAAGCGTGCGCTTAACCCAACCAATGACAAGTCATAAGTCCTGTAAACACCTTGATCAACCATATTCAGTTTCCAGTTTGCATCTTCGTCTCTATTGAGATACAATTAAATTTATTTGTAATGTAATTTTAATCACTTTATTTGTTAACACTAATCGGTTATGAACACAATAATGAAAGGACCATTAAGATTAAGTTTGGTGATGTATCGTTTATGCTTCATAAATAAAATTAAGCTAAAAATAAACATGCATCATTATTCAAGATATATAATAATTTTCTCGTACGTTCTTGAGAGCAGGAATTCTCGGCAAAAGCGCGACCCCCGAGAAGAATGTGTGGAATGGCGATATGCGACTAGATTAGTTACGCTATCGTAGAATACCGATCAAAATACTATAAGGGGGAGATATGGAGTGGTCTTGTTCCACAAAGTGATCTTTGAAGTCACATTTTGAGATGAGAGAGTGATTGACGGATTTCGGGGAGTACTTACAGAAATATATGTTAAAATATTCAAGTCACGCTAGCCAAGTAAAATTTCAAGAACAAAAAATTCCAGTTTTGCGTCGTCAGATGTTGACACCTTCTACATACAATATGAAAATAAAATAATTCCAAGCAGACCGTTTTTTTATTACTTATAACACCGTTTTTTTTTTACTTTTAAAAAGTCCATTGTTTTGGTCAAAACACTTTCTGCTTATTCTCCAAGTGCCTTGTCGGGTCCCGCAACGTTTGCGACCACCTCGGCGAACCTGTCCCTGTCCTGCGCCGCTCGGAACAGATCCTCCACACTTCGGATGCCGGTCCACTCCCTCACGTTTCGCAGCCAGGACATTTGTCTACTTACGAGCCCTCGGCGTCCCTCAATTTTCGCCTCCAATATCAGTTGGAGAAGGTGGTACTTTTCCCCACGCAGTATATGACCCAGATGTGAGATCTTTCGAACTTTGATAGTTGGTAACAATTCCCTGTCAAAGGTATAAATGCTGGTGCTAAGATGAGTGATCTGTCTGTAAACTGTCTGCTTTACGCGGACGATGCCGTTCTCGTTGCGGATAGTGCGGACGAATTACAAGTCTTGGTGTCGAGAATGTATAAGGTATGCTAGTCGAACGATTTAATGATGAATGTCGGAAAGTCAAAGGTGCTAGTTTTTGAAAGGGAAGAGCAAATGACAGTTTGTAATATAAGTGTAAATGAAGAGAACTTGGAACAGGTGAGGGAATTTGTGTATTTAGGTAGCATGTTCACAGCGGATGGCCGAACGGACAGTGATATTGAAAGAAGGGTTGGTGCGGGTAACAAAGTGAATGGAGCTTTAAAAGTAGTTATTGGAAACAAGAATCTATCAATGAAAGCGAAAATGGCCGTTCACAATGGAGTTCTGGTTCCAACCCTTATGTATGGAAGCGAAGCATGGAACTGGCAGAAGAAAGATGAGAGCAGAATAAATGCGGTAGAAATGAGGTCCCTAAGACGTATGTGTGGTAGAACGATGTACGACAGAATCTCAAATGCTGATATTAGGAAGGAGTGTAGAACGAAAGAAGGTATTATGAACAAAATCATGAAAGGTTCGCTTCGTTGGTTCGGACATATGGAGCGCATGGGTGAAGAAAGAATGGTTAAAAAAGTATACGTTAACAATGTAAATGGAGTAAGGAGTCGAGGTAGACCGAGGAAAACATGGCATGACCAAATTAATCAAATATTAAAAGTTGGTCATGTCAGAAGCCAGAAGAATCGACGTGCGTGTATGACTCGATGTATGAATGTGGAGGAAGCTAGAGAGGTGTGCCAGGATAGAGTAGTGTGGCGGTCCATTCTCTCTGCCTACCCCTGCGAAGAAACGGCGTGATGGTTTTGTTTGTTTGTCCCTGTCAACTCTAGCTCGCCTCAGGACTTCAGTATTGGTAACCATGTCTATCCAGGGAACTCTGAGTATTCGGCGATAGAGCCACAGTTCAAATGCTTCCAGTCTGTTCATTGAGTTAACTTTCAGGGTCCAAGTTTCACACCCGTACAATAAAACAGACCACACTTAGCATTTGATCATTCTATGGCATTGAACATTCTATGATACTTTAACATTTTATATCTGTTAATGAAAAATCTTTGTTTTTATATCATAATTGTATTTTATTTTACGACAGCTGTTTCATCAACATTAGGTGTTACATCATTAGGTGTTACAATAATATATCAAATGTCAAATTTTCGTGATTTTTTTTTGTCACATGGGTGTTTTTCAAAAAGTTTGCTCGTTGCGTAATAATTCCACTACGTCACATTTGGCGTTCCACTAATACATCACGTCGCGTAGTGGATGTGACGTATGATGCCAGTATTGAAACAAACTCCAAAATGCAGGTTTATGAATATGATTTTACTAAATATTACATTGAATTTAGATTCTAGATGTCGGTCATTTTTACCCATGAAAAGCTGTAAGTCAAACAATCAATACTTACATTATAGAATCACGTTCGTAGTGGAAAATAAAAACAGCACGTCGTGACGCCCGACCACTATTTCACGTAACATAATGCGACTGGTGTCAATTTACGAACATGGCGACCGTTGACGAGCTATAAAATGTTGCCATCAATCAAATATATACTTAGTTTATAGTAAATTTTTCGTTTAAATCAGTATATCGACGTAGCGTATACGGAATTTTCCACCAACGTCGTTTTGAGTGACTAAATAAAAACAGTATTTTATATTATTTTGAACTCTAATACGCTGTTATCTAGGAATATTATTGAATCTGGATCATATAATCCTTCCGAATAACATAAAACTCTTGGACAAGAAGTAGCTTATCAATGAATATTTTTCGTTTATAAAGTGCAAAAGGAGCGTGGGACACTAGAAAAATCACCACTTTTCTATCGTATATTCCCAATAATTAAGCAAAATAAACAGATATAAGTACTTTTGGATATCTGAATAATCAATTTGTGAGTTATTCTGTTGTTTTGAGATATAAAAAAAACAGTTTTAAAATCAATAGCCTGCAGAATTACCTCGAAAGTCATAGGACATGTAATTTTCGAGTAAACATTTTATTTGAAAAACACCCACATACAGATTCGAAAAATGACGAAAATTAGACATTGGATATATTATTGTAACACCTGATGATGTCAACATTGGTTGATGAAACAGCTGTCGTAAAATAAAATACAATTGTGATAGAAAAAAAAAAAATCATTAACAGTTATTAAACTTTCGAGTTTAATTTAAAGTGTAATATTTGTATTTTATTATTGTATTAAAGCGCTTGAGCCGGACATTGAAATGAAATACAGAATTAAGGTTGCACGAGCTGCATTTAATAAAATGAGAACATTCTTTTGCAACGATAATCTTAACTTGAAACTCCAACAAAAAATGATTGAATGTTATATATGGTCTGTTCTACTATATGGTTGCGAAACCTGGACTCTGAAAGTGAATGTAATGAACTGGTTGGAAGCGTTCGAGATGTGGATATACCGCAGAATGCTTCGTATACCGTGGACCGATAGAGTCAGTAATGCAAACTTACTACAGACAACCAGGGCCAATAGAGAGCTGTTGTCGTGTGTGAAAATTAGAAAGGTCTCATATTTGGGTCATGTGCTAAGGGGAGAAAAATACCACCTCCTTCGACTGATATTAATGGGTAAAGTGGAGGGACGTCGGGGAGATCAAATATTGGACAGGAAAACCAAGAGTTCAGAACCTGTTCCAAATGGCGCAGGATAGAGATGCCTTTGCTGCAGTGATCGCCAACGTTGAGGGGACCTGACACGGCACCGAAAGAAGAAGAAGAAGTTTACTTTTTTTTAACTTTTTTTCCGATCAAGAAAGAGCAAAACTTTCGAAACGTGTCAATAAAAATAAACTTTAATGTGGAAAACACATAGTGTTATTTCATTTAATTATTCGAAATTTAAATTTATGTATACATTTTCTAGATTTTTTTTGACATCTTCGATAAATCAAAAATTAATTAATTAAATTTTAAAGGTTGGTCATGTAAGAAGTCGGAAGAATCGACGTGAGTGTATGACTCGTTGTATGAATGTGGAGGAATCTATAGAAGTTTGTCAGGATAGAGTAGTGTGGCGGTCCATTCTCTTTGCCTACCCCTACGGAGAAACGCCGTGATAGTATGGCGCTGTTATTAGTAAAATTATTATTTTTATCCGTAACGTACGATTTACGAGTATATTCTATTTGTGGGAATTAAAAAAAAAATCAATAACTGCTTATCGGACCAACTACACTCAGAGCGCGGCAATGTAATGGATATGCGTCATTTTCAACAAGTAAAAACATCAAGTGTGCCATCTTAATATTGGTGATTTTTTTTAAATGGTCCAAGTAACCCTTCGGGGCGAATGAAACTATGTTCCTCTTTTTATTATTATTCTCTTTGACTTAATGAAATATAAAGATACTTTATTATTCTATATGTTTATAAACATATGTCAGTTGCTGTGCAATATTTGCGGTAGCATGTAATTGACCTTGTTTTGTTGTCTCTGTTTGTTTGTATATGTATAATGTAATTGCTGTTTGTAACCCTAAATAAAATAAAAATAAGAAGTTTAGAACAAAGAGTTATCGTTTAAATGTATAGGGTGTTTTTTTAGAGGTTAGGTTTTTAAACTGGCAACATTCTTTTTACAGACTGTCAATTTGACAATTATTAGTTGATTTGTAGTTAATTTGTTTTGCCATTTTACCATAAATAGGCTGACGTCATAACAGCGCTCGCAAATTGTGCAAATTTATTTTGAAAATCATGGTTCGGTTCCTCACACTTATCGTGCCCTACGTCCATTTTACGGTCGACATAATCGTCCATCCGAGCAAGTTATTCGGAAGACCGTGGATATTTTTCGCTTCATGTACTCTAGTGGTCAATACGCATCCACAAAGACGACAAATTTCGAAAATTGGATTTCACGATTGCGCTTCATTCGAGCTAGCATCATATTTAAACAAAAATGGCATAAAATTATTTTTTAAATAAAGCCAATATCACCTTCTTCTTATATAGCCGTTGTCGTCCACTGCTGGACATAGGCCTCCTTCATACTTCTCCATGTATGACATGTCATACGGGGGGTGGTTGGCATTATAACGCCACGCTTGCCAGACGGGTTGGCGAGGTGTCCTTCCACGTTAGCCTATGCATCAATATTATCCACCGAGGTTATTCACACTCGATCTCTAACATTTCGCATAGTTTCCAGGGGAGACCAAAGTCGAGGAGGTGTGGATAGGTACTTGGGATCAGATCCATCCTCCAGCGTCGCATGGCCATCACCACGGTGATGACCATGCACCGCTCGAATAGCCAATATCATAGACATTAATTTTACTTTAATGTTTTTTTTTTTTTAATTTTGAATATGTATTATATTCCTCTAAAAAAACACCTAATATACGGATAAAAAACGCGCGTCCTATACAAAACACTGATTTGAATAAAACATTATTATTTAAGATAACAGATATTGCTTACATAATAACTTATTTTAGTTCAATATAAATAAATATATTTGAAACTTTTTTTCCGTATTGTTTACGGTTTACTTTAAATTATTATACGGAAGTTTATAAATCACAATTTTATTATTCATTAAGAAAAGTTTTACCTTAAAAATATAATCGAACTCACCTCAAAACAAAGCCCGATTTCCTTCGCTCGCCGCCCAAAGTTAGTCCATCTTTATTGACTTTACGTCAAATTATAAAACAGATTTTAAAACGAATTCAATTAACAAGGTAACAACAACTCCGAAGTTATTGTTTTTAATAAAATTAAATTTTAAGGTAAACCGCCATTTAAACTTTTTATCGAATTCTGAAAATTGTTGTTATTCAATTCTAATTTATATTTAAAAAAAATATCTATTTTAATTTCGTTAATAAAAAATATTAAAAAATAAATCTACATATTTAAATATGTAAGATATGTTATTAATAAAATGTATTATAATTCAATTAATTTATTTTAATTTAATTAAAATAAACTCATGGTGTTAAAACGAATTCAATTAACAATATAACAAAAGCTCTGAAGTTATTGTTTTCAATAAAATAAAATTTTAAGGGAAATCGCCTTATTAACCTTTTATCGAATTCTGAATTTTTTTATTTCAATTCTAATTTTATGTTTTAAAAAAACATCTTTTTATATTTCCTTAATAAAAAATATAAGAAAAAATCAACATATTTAAATATGTAATTTATGTTATTTATAAAATGTTTTATAATTCAATTGATTTATTTTAATTAAATTAAAACATACTAATGGTGTATTACGCGTAGTTAGATATATTTAAAAAACAACTTTTTTAAATATTAAAATATACGTATTTTCTATAAGAATACGTAAGTTTTGTACTAATATAACGTTTTATTTATAACAAAAAACAAATTCAAACATATTTTTATGGTTTTAAAAACTTTTTCTTTACGTTTGATTCTCGTACTACGCGGCGTAGTATTTCGTAGTCGCTACGAGGGACTTCTCCGATCCGTAGTCTCTCCGAAACTAAGTCTACGCATCCCTTGGCGCGTGCTCTCGGTAATGCCCGGCATCGCTCGGCCGCTTCCGCCGCGAATCACAGAACGTTTTGGCAGAAAGCTTTTGTGTGTAGGTTTTTTCTAGTAAAAAGATTCGGAGCTTTTTGTTTGGGTAAATTTGGGGTCTCTTCGCCAAACACTTTGGTTTCTCCTACCTTGGGTCAACAACGGCTTTATGTTCTATATTTATACTTCTAAAATATAGAGATTACGTCTTTAAAAACAAGGAAAAAGTTTCCCCGAATTCTAAATTGAGCTTTTTCGATATATTCTCATTTTTTCAATTAATATTTTTTGCTAGGTTTACACGTTCAATGGTACAATAGAACAAATACTATTTGATATAAAAAAAAACTCATTAACTATTTATTGCACGGTGTAGCAAATTTGCAACAACAACAACAACAAACCAACACGCCGTTTCCTGCAGGGGTAGGCAGAGAGAATGGACCGCCACACTGCTTTATCCTGGCACACCTCTCTAGCTTCCTCCACATTCATACATCGAGTCATACATGCACGTAACAATTTCCAACAAACCTAAAAAGATATAAACTAACTAACTAACCATTACGCCATTTCCCCGGAGGGGTAGGCAGAGAGGATGGATCGCCTCAATGCTCTGTCCTGGCATACCTCTCGGGCTTCCTCTACATTCATACATCGTACCATGCACGCACGTCGATTATTCCAACTTTGAATGTGACCGCCTTTTAGTAATTGATTAATTTAGTCATACCATGTTTTCCTCGGTCGTCCTCGGCTTTTTTTTCTACTCACGCTGCTTATGTACAACTTTTTAACCATTCTACTCTCATCCATTCGTTCCATATATGGATATACCATCTCAGGGATCCTTTTTTAATTTTATCCATGATGCAGTCTTCTATCTGCCTTACATTTCTCTCTTATTTTATCGTTCGGTATTATATCATACAACGTTTTCACGCACATTCTTCTTAGTAATATCATTATTACGGCATTTATCCTGCTTTCATCCTTTTTCTGCCAACTCCAAGCTTCACTTCCATTCATATGGTTCGGGACTAGAACTCCATTGTGCAATGCCATATTTGCTTCTGTGGATATATTTATATTTGCAGTAATGACTTTTGAGTGCGCTATTTATTTTATTCACTGCATCAACCCTTCTTCCGATGTCTTTCACCTTTTTCCCGTCTCTTGTAAACATGCTTCACAGATACGTAAATTCGGTAACTTGCTCCAATTTCCCGCCCATCGCACTTATATCGCAAATCGTCATACATTCTTCTTTCTCGAAAACCATCAGTCCAGATTTAGACACATTCATCACCAGGTCACTCTTTTTGTAATATATTTTATATTATATATTCCTAAAAATCTTTGAATATATGTGAAATAATTCTGATTTCAATTATACTAAGTAAAAATGTATGTCTCTTTCTATGGTTAATAAAAAAGTAAGTTTATGCATCTACTATGATATGTAAACTATGGCGATGTGCCAAAAACTATTGAAGGGAAGTACTTTTGTTCCAAATTTAGGCACACTTTTTAGACAGTTATTTTTCGGAAATACCGAAATTGTAAATTTTGTTCTTTTTATGAAGTGATCTAATGGTTTACTAAAATGGGTTTGAGAAAAAAAACTCTAAATTTTCTGTGGTTTGTTTCGTCAGTAAAGCCGCTATCGACCCATCGAGCAAGTTATATCAAAAACTTGAACAAAAAGTGAACAGACCATTAACGATAGTTTTATTTAACGAAATAATTATCTTTCTAAATACGTCATATTTTGTGTTGTTATGATGGATTATTTTTATTTTCTTTTTTATAAACATTGTATATATAACACTTATATTAGGTCCTTACATATGGAATTGGCGTTTTGCCGTACTGGCAACTTTGATCTCAAATATCTTCTCTTTGGTTAGGAATTCCAAATTCAAATTTATACAGCTATTTACTCAAGTATTTGTGTTTCGAAAATTATAATTCATTTGTTTTTTCCTCAATTGTTTTTTTCTTTGCGTCACTCAGTTTACAAAATAGAAAACTTGAAATATCGCGTTATTTACGAGTACGAGTTCCACCGTGGCACCAGTGCTGCAGAAACGGCTCGAAGGATTAATGATGTGTATGGCGACGGTGCCGCAAAAGAAAACACAGTGCGTTTTTGGTTCCAACGTTTTCGTTCTGGAAATTTCGACCTGCAGAACAAGCCCCGTGGACGGCCGGAGACCAAAGTTGATAATGAAGAATTGAAGGCTATTGTGGAAGCGGATCCATCGCAAACCACGTCCGAGTTAGCTGCAGGCTGCGGTGTTAGTGATAAAACCGTTTTAATCCACTTGAAGCGAATTGGGAAGGTGAAAAAGCTTGAAAGGTGGGTTACCTCACGAATTGAGTGAGGCAAATCAACAAACGCGCGTTGACTGCTGCGTTAAATTACTCAACCGGCACAATAATGAAGGGATTGAATCGAATCATTACCTGTGATGAAAAGTGGATCCTGTGTGATAATCGGAAGCGCTCATCGCAATGGCTGAACCCTGCCGAACCAGCCAAACCATGCCCCAAGCGAAAATTGACGCTTGGGGCATGGTTTGGCTGGTTTATTATTTATATTAAGGACCTAATATTAAAAATAAAATCATATTGCCATGTTTCGGACAAACAGTCCTTCTTTAGTAAAGATACATTTTTAAAAATATTATAAAATTGTTAACATGATCTGACAGATGTTATAGAGATTTTATAATGTATAATAATAATTTTTATAACATCTGTCAGATCATGTTAAAAATTTTATAATATTTTTAAAAATGTATCTTTACTTATGGTAAGAAGGACTGTTTGTCCGAAACATGTATATATAATTATATTTTTTTAATATAAGTGTTGTATAGGTATACAAAGTGTATAAAAAAGAAAAATAGAAATGAATAAATATCTTTTAGAAAAATAAATAAAAAAATGCTTGTGCCGAAGCATGGAACTGGCAAAATAAGGATGAATGAAGAATAAGAACTATAGAAATGAGATTTCTTAGACGAATGTGTGGAAAATCTTTGTATGATAAAGTGTCGAATGAAATTATACTATTTTATCGAGTATGGATATTACTCGTGGTACTGTTCGACTGATTTCTTGCTAAGGATGCTAGGCTACCAGTCACTCGAGAAGAGACGAGACGTTTACTTGGGAGTTCACTTTTTTAGACTGATTGGTGGTTGTATACAAAACTCAAAAATCCCGAGTAAAGTAGGTCTGTTCGTCCCTGATAATTTGACAAAGGGGCCATAGATTGATTTATCTCCCACAGAGCAGAACCAACCTGCCAATGGTTTCTCTGGAGCAATATCTTTGTCCGGCTTACTTGAGGGTAACATATTATTATCTTTATTATAATTGTATATTCATTTTATTATTTTTTCATGCATCTTAAGTGCCCCGCTCTTTTTATTATGTTTCAATTATTATTGTGTATCTCTTACTTGTATCTTGAGTGAGTTGGAATATAACTCTAATGCTTTGGATATATTTAAATAAATAAATGAAAATAAATTAGTATATAAGAAGTGAATGCAGTGCGAACGAAAGGGTTATGAATAAAATAATTTAAGGATTAATTGTATCTCAACAGAAACGAAGATGTAAATTGTTTACTAGAGACAGAATATGGTGGTCAAGGCGCTTACAGAACTTATGACCTGTCATTGGTTGGGTTAAACGATCGCTTTATGTTAACAACTTTATTCCTTAAAAATGATTAACCCGCAATGGGTAAAATCCAGTATATGCATACATTCAAAATAATTTAAGTAACATTAAGATGGTTTGGACACGCGAAAAGAATGAATGAAAAAAGTTTATGTCAGAAATAGAGAAATACCGAGGAAAACGTGGCACGATAAAAAAAGAATGATTTATCAAAAGACAATTAATATTAATGAAAAGGTCTGTTTGCTAGAAGTTTAATTTATATTTTGAGGGAACGTCATATTATGGCTTGCTAATGCATTGTCAAATTGCTTTTCATAATTAAATAATTATTTAGTTTGTCAGTTAGTTATCGAAATACTTTAGATTATATGACATTCCTGCAAAACATCTAGAAAACAGGCCTTTTCATTTGTATTTTTTACTAAATATGGAGTTTTATACCATTATTCAAGAAAGAAAAAGAAAGAAGAGAAGAAAGAGCCATGTTAGGAATAAGCCTAAGAGACAGAGACAGAAACGATACGGTGAGAGAAAAAACAAAGGTCACTGACATCATCCACCGGGTGGCGACTCTAAAATAGCAATCGGCAGGTCACGTAGCCAGAAGCTCGGATGAAAAATGGACAAGAAAACTGCTGACTTGGAGACCGTGGACGGCAAAGTGCAGGGCGACCGCAGCTACGGTGGAAAGATGATCTGAACAGACACGTCGGAATAACCTGGATGCAGTCTGCACAGGACAGAGTGGCATGGAAGCGAAAGGAGGAGGCCTTTGTCCAGGAATGGACGGTTAAAGAAATAATAAATAAGATGTTCTTATTAATTATCTAAAGCTTAGCATTAACTTAGTTTAAAGCGTTTTTTCCGCTATCCCGATTCATTTCATAATTTAAGCTCATCGTTTTATATGTACTAAGACAAACATAAGAATATGTAGATTAAATGGTACGTAAATAATTTATGGTAAAGACTCTTTATATTATGGAGGATCTAAATAAAATGAAATACGTAATTAAGCTCTCTCATGACCTTAGTAAAAAGAAAGCTTTCTAAGCTTTAATCTTCTTGTCCTAATTACGTGAATAACGTTTAGTTCTTGCAAGGCCGCGTAAATATACATATTCATAATTCTTAAAATAATGTAGGCAAGCTTTCCCGAAGTAAGGAGGTGATGAAATATTTAGTATTGTTCACAGATGGCGTCCTTTGTACAGCATTTAATAAATACAGAATTCTCGCGGTCTTGTAGCTAAAGTTTGCCGGTTTTGCAATTACTTAAAACAACGTTTAATTATTTATGAACAAAATTTTAAAGTTAGAACACCTATTGTAAGAATATATATATACATAGTTTTATTGTAGTACTACAGTGAATAAATCTCGTAGTTTCAAACCTATTAAAATAATTACGAATTTTAATTATTTTAATACTGATATTAAATCTATGTAAATAAATGGTAATATTCGTTGCTATGAGACTGATAGACCCAACAAATACCAACCTAATTGTGACGAAGTTTTCAAAAGACTTTTGATTATATGACATTCCTACAAAACATCTAGAAAACAGGATGAATGAAAAGGTCTGTTTGCTAAAAGTTTTTTGATATTTTGGGGGGACGTCATTTTGTGGTTTGCCAAAGCATTGTCAAATTACTTTTCATAACTAGCAAGTTATTTAGTTTGTTAGTGAGTTATCAAAATACTTATGATTATATGACATTCCTACAAAACATAATAAAACATCTAGAAAACAGGTATTTTCATTTCTATTTTTTTTCTATTCAATTTTCAGTTTTACACCAATAATAAATAAGATGGTTTTATTAATTATCTAAAGCTAAGCATGAACTTAGTTTGAAGCGTTTTTTCCGCTATTCCGATTTATTTCATATAGACCAGATAGACCCAATTTTTCCGCTGTCCCGATTTGTTTCATTTAGACCAGATAGACCCAATTTTTCCGCTGTCCCGATTTATTTCTTATAGACCATATAGACCCAATTTTTCCGCTATCCCAATTTATTTCATATAGACCAGATAGACCCAATTTTTCCGCTGTCCCGATTTATTTCTTATAGACCATATAGACCCCAATTTTTCCGCTATCCCAATTTATTTCATATAGAC
>JAHDVF020001436.1:0-110311 GCA_022606425.2 Lepidostoma basale | reverse complement strand
AAATTATTTAATAGATTGTAGTAAAAAAAAGCATGTTATAGATCAGTTTAATTGACCGGCTAAGAAACACCATCATTAAAGCTAGAACAGGAGTGTCGGACACTATCGGAAGAGCGGTAGCACTGATATAGTGCTGGGTAGGCCATGTCACTCCAGCTCTGAAGACACATAGACAAAACGTCTTTCCTGTCGTTTCAGAACTGTGACCTGAAACCCAGGACGTCCCCAACCTCGAAGAAGGGACACCATTAAAAATACCGCCAGTACGACATGGATGCGTATTGCCCAGGATCAACAAACATAAATAAATGCAGAAGGGGGAAGCTTACATCCAGGAGTATATGAATACATGCTGATCATAATGAGTAATTTTACGAGTGTATGACCATACAGTTTATGCGAATATTTTTATTTATTCTCATGTATTTATGCAAACGTCATTTATAAGTTATTTACTTATGCTTCTTTAGCGTGTTAGTAAGTACAATATGTTTATTATAATAATAATAATATAATGTATATACGTACATTATTTGGTAGTTTCATCGCATACCAGAATACTTTTCTAATCTGAAACATTAAAATGTATTAATTTGAAGCATTATTTTTTGTGAAACTTTGATTAATTTAAATAAACCATCATTATGAAAGAATCATCAATATGGTTTGGACATATGGAAATAATGAATGAAAAAAGAATGGTAAAAAATAATAGGTAAATTAATATAAATTCAAAGAGACCAAGGCACGATCAAATAAATCTAATATTAAATGTCAGCCACGTGAGGAGTCGGAGAAATCGTTACGATGTTTGAATGTTAGGAAGCGAGAGAAGTGTGTCAGGAAAGAACAGTGTGACTGTCCAATATTTCCGCCTACCCGTTCCAAGAGACGGCGTGACGGCAAGTTGGTTTATTTTTTTTTATACAACAGGACGTTTGAATCAAATCACTGTATACAATTTGTTTAGCTATTTGAATTGATTCTCATGACATTTTATAGGTAGTTAATCTATCACCATTTTAATATCACGTAAATTCTACACTAGATCAAAGACAGTGTGACAAACACGCTGCCGTCACCGAAAATCGATCCCGAGACGGTGTGGCAGTCATAGCTCTTATCACTCTGTTACGAAGGTCGTCAAGAAGTGTAGTTAGTTAGTTTTTGATTTATTTGAATAATGAATGCAATCGAATGTTTATAGAAGTCGTAAAATATTAAATAGGATGTGTTTATAGTCACCCCTAGACATGCCCGCGCTGAATGCGCCGGGTCATAGGATCTGCCGGTTCGCTGGTTTATTGCAACACCAGATGATCCGATGTAAAGAGGTACTCGCGAGATATTTCTCCTTCCTTGCACCTCCGCCTGGGATGGATTCACACGGATTGGCACAGAGGATCAAAGCTTAAATCGAGCTTTGAAAATATTACTAGTGAGTGAAAATAATGATTGGATCCTTATGCAATAAAATTCCTGTTTATCCCTACACATTTTTAAAGATAAATATTTATACTTCATTTTATTGAGATGTAGCCGCTTGCTTCAATGTTATTTTTGTTTACACAATTGTACCTCCATTTAATTAATTTTGAAGAATTAATTACAATAAACTTTATTAATTCGGGAAGACGGCTAAACGGTTAGTTAGTTTGTCAGTTAGTTATAAGTAACATTATTTCATTCTTGTAAAAACGATAGAATCTGTTTATACGAGTATATTTTTCAGGGTAATGTAGAATCTAAGAAAACGGTATTATCCTTTATAATACGAGTATGTTACGAAAAATAGAGTAACAAATGAAAATAATATGATTTGATACATAATAAAATCGTTAAAGAGATGGCAAAACTTAATGGAGTTCTAGTGCCAGTCCTTACGTATGTAAGTGAAACTTGGAGCTTTCCAAAAAACAGATAAAAGCAGGATAAATGCCGTAGAAATGAGATCACTGAGAAAAAATATGATCCATCCTCTGCCTATGCCTCCGGGTAAACGGCGTGATGGTTATTTAGTTAGATGTTAAGTAGACGCTGTATCAAAAAATGTGATGAAATCTAAACTATCGCGCCGTTTTCCCGAAGGGGTAGGCGGAAAGATTGGACTGCCACACTTTAACCGATGCTGCACTCCATCCTTCTCTTTACGTGTGATGGGTTGCGAACCTCATCGCCACCAATAGGCATCTCCCGCGCACACTTCGATCGTCCGACGTCCACAAAATAAATCTCAAACAAATAATATAAAATCCAATGATATAAAATAAAAAAACAAAATAAAAATAATATAACACATAATGTTCTTTTAAGTGGAAAATAAATTCACTTATTTAAATTATATTTAAATTATATAAACATGAAATTTATGTTTATAAAATTTCTCAAACTAATTTTACAATTAAAATATTTTTAAATGTTTTACCTTAAACTTTCGGAATATTCAATTGGATTTTGAGGTTTGACGAAAGCGAATTAAATAACTTAGGCATGTCTAAATTTAAGCTAGTAATCATACCGCGTGCCGCACCGCCTGCCGCACCGCGCAATGGAGCCGCGGCAGCGCGGATTCTCCCAGTTTAGAATCCCCATAAATGTTTAATGACGCGGCTGGATGCTCCGTATTACGGCCGCGCAATGTGATTCTTTCGCAATTTGTTTCGTGAATTATTTGCGATTTGAGGGAATCTTGATATATATCCCGCATGAAGGAAAATTGTTTTCCGCTTTATTTCGATTTAAACGTAGATACTAGTATTATATATCCACATTACAATTTTCTCGATTACACTACAGGATATACTTACACCGTAGTTCATTATGAGGTTATGTAGAAAGTAGTATAGTTGTGAGACTCTCAAGAGCAGACTGCTGAGATTTTCATGTAAGACATTCTTAGATGTAGCATTTCATTATTCTTATTGTACAATACACTTGTACAGCTGTATTAACTGATTTTTCAACAATTATATACTTAAGATTAAGTATTTAAACTGGAGCTTTATAATTTTATGAAGGGAATTGAAAGTTTTGCCTTGCACGTTATCAAATATGACAAAAAAATATACCTACCTTCGAGAATGGTTCAATTGCAGCACAACATCCCTGTTTAAAGCTGCTGTATCAAAAGTAAAAATAGCCATTATGTTGTCCAACCGCATATAAGAAAGGAACAAGAAGTAGAAGACGAAAAACAAACAATTTTCTTCATATATGTATTATTATTATTCAAAATGATTTATATTTTCAGAGCCCCGTTTTTTAAAATCAATAACTCAAAGTGCGCACTAAGAAAAAACCTGCCGAATATATAATACTAGAGATGATGGTGCAAAATAGGATAATTATGTTTAATCATCCGATTTCTTAAAATTTTATTTTGTTTTATAATTTCATTTGCCATAGTATAATCAAATGTATTTTCTATTTTTTATGATATCTATCATGTTAACAGTAATCAAATTGATAATTTATTTTAATTATTCAAATTTATACACAAAAGTGTATTAATTTTTAAGATTTGAGAGACACGCAAAATGAATCGAAAATGTTATAATAAAGTTTTCGTGGGTAAACCTAACAAAATTAAATGAAATAATTATAGATTCGTTTGATAGCCTAATAATTAAATTTGATAACGTTAAACAAAACAGGTAACTTTGTTTATTAATATGTATGAAAAACTATAGTTTTCAAGGAGTTTTATTCTAATATTTATGTACGACACGTTTCGCCCTTCCAAGGTTTTATCAAATGTAAGGCATTATCAAATGTAGACATTTTATAATACTAATTAAATAAAACGATGTTTTTTAACTATTTCCACTTTTGTCTTTATTTAGACAGCTGTCTAAATAAAGACAAAAGTGGATGTAGTTAAAAAACATCGTTTTATTTAATTATTATTTACTGCCACATGAAGAAAATTGTTTGTTTTTCGTCGACCTTCGTGGCTGAGTGGTAAGAGCTCCGACATCCATTCTCAAGGTCCCGGGTTCGATTCCCGGCGATAGCAGTGTTATTATCACACTGTCATTGGTCTGGTGTAGAATTCTCGTGACAATAAAATGGCGATAGATTGGCTACCTATCACATTTCATGAGAATCAATATAGCTAAAATAAATTGTATACAGTAATTGGGTTCAAACGACCTGTTGTATACAAGGAGAAAAAAATATATTATTTAAAATGAACTTCCATCAAGAGATTTCAGTAAAATCATTTGATTTTATAATACCTTAGAAGGGCAAAGCATGTCGTATATAAATATTATAATAAAACTCCCTGAAAACTCTCGTTTTTTCATACATATTAATAATTTAATATGGAGTTTTACATCATTGTTCAAGAAAAAATAAATAATGTAACTTTGTATTAAAGTGACACCATGAAACTTTAAATAAGCTTATAATTTTAGATAATTGATTGCAGCATGTTTTATTGCAATTTCCTATTTTTATTAAAATGGATTACCATCAACTAATATTTAAAGTAATATTAAATAAGCGTACGTTTTTAGTATGCGAAATATTTTAGATAATTGATTGCAGCATGTTTCATTGCAATTTCCTATTTTTATTAAAATGGATTACCATCAACTAATATTTAAAGTATATATTAAATTATACAACTCTTTAATTATTTATAGATACATTTAAATGGTCCTTTCTCCATCAAATTTGGATTTTTTGGGTTATTTTGAAAAAATGTTTAGCAGGAATAAGCAAAAATTAATTAGTATTTATGTAACGCCAAATAATTTAAAATATTATTCGAGATAATGGTACCGCGCAACCCCGTAGGATTCCAATACAATTCGAACATTGAAAACGGCAATTCCTTTCGTTTAAATTCACCGACTTAAAGACGTTATACCACCAGCCGACTGCGGCCAAACAACTTGCACAATTAGAGATGTGATCGACTAAGAGTGAGGATTTAGGGGGATAATCAAAAAACATTGAGCCCATTTTTTCGTCGGAATAGGACTATTTCTAGCGCAATTCAAAGACGATTGGTTTCCGTTGATTACCTCTAGATATTCGGATACGTACACTTAAATCCCCGTATTTTCAATAACCACCCTTAATACGTATTCTAACCGCCTTAAAATTTTATAAATTATTAAAAAATTAAAACGGACATTTGGTTGTTTTAATTTTATGTACTTGGTGTGCATATCTAACTAAGGCATCTAATCTGTTTTATTATAATATATATTTTTTTATTACTTATCCCTACTGTATATTAATTGCTTTGTTTGGGTACCAACATAAATAAATAAAATAAATATGTTGTACGTGTTTTAAAATAAATTTACAGTTGAACTTCCTTGCACAACATTAGCATTCAATTGTAAAGCATCTTAACTAGGGATGTTTTTCACTAAAACCACTACACAGTTTTCCTGCAGGATGCGAGATCACAACTGTATGCGGAACACATCATAAAATGCTGCTCCCGTATACTTATAATATCAGCACTAATTCCTCAAACTCGCTATTAAAATAAACTTTCCCCGTACTTGTGTAAATTAGACGCGGGAAATGCATACTCTGAGAATATTTTCCCGCCAAACTAGACGGCCATTATGAATGCAGAAGGAGAATGCAGACAAGTGAAATCTGAAACAACAGTATCATTGCTATGTTACTTTGCTGGCAGATTTAATAATTTATTTAGTTGGCGTGCTCATAACAACACAATGAGTTAAACTAAGTTAAAGCTAACGTACAGCTAAAATTATCTGACTCCTATATCATGAGCAGACAGCAAAACATAATTTGATTTGTGACATAAGAAATCTAAACAACATTGTGAATAACATGTCTTTTTTATTAAAATAGCCAAAATACCGCAAGAATTTACCCGTTGAAAAGCCGCATTCAGAAAAATTGAATTTCGTATTTATTATCATTCATGTACTCAAATAAATGTATACATTGATATGCATTAAACTTAATTCAGATAATAGAAAACATTAAGTAATATTGTATTCTGACTATCTCCATTTTATTTATAAAAAAAAGATCAAGTTTTAACAATTTTCCTATTCACCATGGATAACAGATATATACCAACACCCTTCAACTAAAGACGATGGGGTGATAACAAAGCAATCTACTTCCCCTAATTTTCAAGTGTGAATATACGAGCATATAATAATTACATATTTTTGGTACCAGTAGCGGTCGATAAAAGTTCTTAGGTAAATATTGTATGTATTTTTAATAATGAATATTTTTGTTCACTTGACGAGAAATAATACAAGAGAGCTTTGTAACTTCGACCATAAAAATTTAATACCATTTCCCTTCATTCGGCATTCTGGATAATTTAAGTAATGGCCTTATGTATGGCCTTTAAGTATGTGTATGAAAAAAGCGCATCACCTCAGCCAACAGATGCTACTTCGGCCTTCAGAAATGTCTAAAATCCATCCATACATCTAAGAAAACAAAACTATGCATGTTTCAAACACTTACAAGACCAGTCTTGGTATGGTCAATGAAGTGGAGACCTGGACGCTGAATGTTGTGGATTCCCAGAAGTTGCGGTTCGAATGGAAGAGCTATCAACACCCAAACAGTTGACTTTTACAAGACCGAAGGGAAGACGCAGCATAGAAAGACCACGGCTTCGTTGGTTGGACGGTGTTCTGAAAGACCTGCAATTGTTGAGAGTCGAACAATGCAATTGAAGAGTGGAAATCCAGGCTCATGATAAGGTCGGCTAAAGAAACTTTTTCCACCCAGGACTGTAGAACTTGAGAAAAGAAGATGTTTATTTGAAAATAAATTATTTCACATTTTTTTAAATATTAAATCAAAAATTATATTACAACATACACATACATATAATATATAATGTTAAAAAACATGTTTTCAAACTGTGGAGTGTTAATAGTATATGTTCTTACGTAACTTACGGATTATTAAGATTATAGTTCAAAATCAGATTACGAAATATGTTACTCCTGTACTCATACCTACCAAGTACCCCCAAGGGGGAACATACGAGTATCGTGATAGCGTGATGGCACAAGATTCAATTTATTTGTTCAATCAAATTAATCTACCCACGTGTACCTACACGAACTTAATAATTTCCTTTCAGCGTTCAATCAATAATTCATTTTCCGCAACAGTCTCTTCGCGCCCCAGCTCGACCCCCGCCGCGCACCCGGCCCAACCCCTGGCGCTGCACCATCTACCCCACAAGGACGCAATTAAAACTGGGAAATATAATTGTCTGCGTCGTCATTCCGTACCCCTCGCGGCCGTCTGCCCCCGCGCTCTCTGCGCTTACCATACAGGTGGGAAGTTCTAGGAAACCGTCCAATCTCTTCGTATTAGTCAGCCTGGAGTCAGATATAACGCAGTTAGCTCGCTACACGGAGGAAACGTTTCCTCAGCAAGTGCGCTGGTCCTGGAGCGTTCCACTGAAAGTCCAACATTTTATATCTAACATACCACAATCACATATACAAGTTATCAACAGAAGAAATGGCACATTGTACCATTACAACACATTTTGATCATTGTTTATTTTTCTGTATGCTCTTATTATATTGAAACTCTACCGAATTCTCTCGAAACTCTACTAAATCTCACTTTATCTCTATCAAAAATATCAAATTACGTATGTTTTAACTTTTACAGCTTCGAAAAAGAAAAAAACCTTTATCCCAAAGAAAAATTTAAACCTTTTTCAACCAAAAGGGGAGTTTATTTATTTACTTTTTAAGCCAATAATAACATATATAAAAATATCGTTTTTTAAACAGTTTTATTAAATGGTTTTACCTAATTGGGCTTACTTGGATATTATCAAAATGTCATTTTAATTATACCCTTATAACAAAATAAGGATTTTCAATCGTACAACAAAACAAACCCTCTTTGAAAACACCTAATTCAAAATACACTATTATAAAAAAATATTATTAAATATTAAATAAAGATTACTGAACATTTGTATCATCACCTTAGACTATTATAGTATTATAGATAGGTAGGAGTAGGTGATAATATTAAACCAGTGATTTTTTATTAACTTGATATTTATTGATTTTCCAAAGGCGGTATAAAAATAAATACCAGTCATATATTATACAACAAACTAAGGAAGGGGTAGGCAGAAAAAATGGACCGACATGCTGACGCTTCAACATTCAAACTTCGTGTCATGCACGTACGTCGTTTTCTCCGACCCTTCAGGTGGCCAAATATATACGTTTGTTTTCTCATATATTTTTTAAAATATATATTTATATATTTATATAACTAACTAATCTTTGTTGTTTTTTTTCTAATAATCACTGAAACAGTATTTGTTGATTGAAACAGTAATACATGAAACTAGTATAGTCGCAATGTAACACAAATTAAAAAATAAAATAATATTTACTATTTAACCATTTTCGAGAGTATTGATTAATAGTTGACTAATAATTGACTAATTAACTGGTTGACTAGTTAACTAATTGACTAATAGTTGTATTTGCTGTCTGTTAAAAGGCATGGATGTTACTTAATTATGAGAAAATTCCACGAACAACAAACACTCTAATCTTACGGACATATCTCATTGAAAAGCAAACTTGGATAGACTGTAACCGCCGATTTTGCGAAACGACGGCGTTTTCCCAGAACCTGAAAACTAATTTGAATATAAATAAATGCTTTAAATTCATGGTAAGCAATGCTACCGCCGACGTGACGTTTTTCGATAACTACGATATATTTTTTTCGTTTTATTATTCATCTCCGATTACTTGGCTGTCAAACTCTGTAACAGCTTTTTTCTTCATTTACTTTCAGGGAAATTTTATTTTAGAAAGTTATTGGGGGCATCTACACCAATCGCAGACCGTTAAATCGTGTTATTTGTTACATATAAAATAGTCCTACATTTAATTAAATAAAATCTGAAAATCAATACAACTTCCCTTTAGGAATTATGTATTTATTCACATATATTCAATAAAGCGCCTTTCATTTTATTTATAAATTCCATTTTTACGAACTTCTTCTACTATTCGACAGACTGATCTTAGGTATAGTCTCACTAGTCTGTCGATGCCAGCGAGCCTGGCAAAATCGGTCGCTGTCAAAATAAAGCCAAATGTGGAATTAGTTCCAAAAACTGCTACACTGTTCTATCCTGACATACTTATCTCGATTTCATACAACATTCATAACATCGTGTCATGCAGATAATAAGAAAATCATAAACTTATTGTTTCTTGATATATACAACGAAATATAATACGGTATATATTACAAACGAAAACATATCTTAACTAGAAGTTTTATAATATTTTATGGGAATAACATGTTTTTAAATCTGTATGTCAAATGTTATTTCATAATGAAATTCCTATAAAATATAATAAAACTTCTAGAAAACTGACGTTTTCATTCTATTCGTATTAATTATTCGTATATATATTTACTTTCAAGTTTAAATAAATTAAAACTTTGGTATCACTCCGATAATATAGTTTTGAAAGTACTTTTGCAGTTTCTTCTATATTCGCCATTGCAGTTTTGAAAATAAATTTACTCGACGAAGTGGGTTTGGTTGTGCTGAATTAATTAGGTTTTTACTTTTAAGAGAAAGCTTTTAAAACATCCGTTCATTTACGTTATTTATAGAACTGTAATCAGTTCCATCAATAGGCGAAGCTAGTTCGCTCCTGATCACGAGGTATGCCGTGATGCAGTTACTAACTCGCTCAGAACCCTCACCGTAGGGAATTTTTCTTTTCGTTCGATCTCACCCCTTCCCCGACGCCTGCTTCGGCAGTTACATCAATGGATGCCGTATTTCCACCTCAGGCTATTAATTAACTTATCAGCGGGCAGACTAATTGGGTTTCTTTCCAAGTTAGATTGGCCGCGGTCGGATCCCGCTATCTCGCTACATGCCATCTTCGTTAGTAACATCCGAACTCGACTCGCGACTCTCCGCTACACTTCACCTCACTATACCATACTATACAATGTACACTCCACACCACATCTACGCGCGGTTCGTGATCATTTATTGACTAGCATTATCCGGCATGAATTTGTTATGTTTCGGCTTATCAGTCTAAGGGAACAGACTACAACGCTCTTTTTTCCTACATACCTCTCGCTTTATTATTATTATTATTATTTTGTTGAAAAAACTCTTTCCATCATTACAGCGCGAGCCAAATCGATGTAAAGAGTTAAAAAAATAATATCAAAGGAAATATACATAGAACCATATGAACAGGAATATGCCAGTTATTTCCTTGCTGCCCTTACCGTAAGGGTATTTACGAATTCGCCATAATTGCATCCAAAGAGGTCTATTTCTTTTGCAACCTCATTTAAAAGACGAATCGCTTTCAATATAGGAAAACTACGAAGAGCCTCTGTGCGGCAATTTGGGGCATAAAATAATACATGTCTCCTTGCTCTGCTATAGCTATGGGGAACGTATAGATTTAGTTCTGTCTGTATTCCTGGATTGTAAATACCTCCGGATAATAGTTTGAAAAAATGCTTACCTAGAAAGATCATTCGACGAGTTATACGAGTTTATCTACATTTATACATTATGTCATGCAAGCACGTCGATTTAACCGATGAATCGAAATATTTTTCATGACATTCGACTTGTTTTTGATTTTTTTTTAACTATGTTATTAATGTTGCGACCATTATAAAAAATATAGAGGGTGATATCGAACTCTAAATAAATGGGTCCATTCACCATACTACTTCTTTCCTTGTACAAATTTAATTCTTAGAAAAATCACTTATACAAAAATTATACAGTATTTCTGAAGAACATTTAGGTGCTAAATGATAATCATATCATTTGTAACTAATTGTTCATATTATTATATCCCTTTTTCTATTTTATATTAAGTGAAAAGTTTGTTTTTTAGAAGTTTTATTATACGAGTATTATAGTGAAGGATACATTTCGCTACTTATTAGGGTTTTATCAAATGTCATTATTTTTAACACTCAATTCATATTAATTGAATTTTCAATCATAGTTAAAACGATTTATTTTATATAAAAAAAATATTATTTCTGCCACTGGCATCGAACACCAATCAAGGATATTCAATCTATACACTGTACAGTTAAAAGCTCTTTGAAAAGTTTCTTGAAAGCTAAACACTTTACATGTTAAAACACAGTTTCAGTGTTACCGAACACATCCTGGAATACTAATTATTGGAATGTGATTATAACACGATAACACAATGGTAATATTGTAGTTTTAATTACCCTTTTGATCGATTTGTATAGATTGTAGAAAGATTGGTTTATTGTGTTAAATATTTGCATTTAAAATCAAATGTAACAAGTACTCAACCTTTGTTTTTCTCATTCTCATTTAAATTTACAAAACATGTTTAAGCACCACGAAAAAACGAATATTTTTCAAATACGGAATTCCACGTAAGAATTTTTATGTTTTTTCTTGCAAATCGTTTCTTAAAAATCAACTCAAATATTATTTATGGTATTATATAATGCGAAGATCACCAAGAAACACGGCTTACTCGAACAAATTGAGAGAAAGTACCCTACATGTGTTCAATTTTAACATCGGAGCCAATCAATTGAATAGAAGTTGCAACATAAATTATAGAAATAAACTTTTACGAGATTTCTAGCTCGTGCTGAAGGGTATAATTGGAATTTTAATTGCAGTGGAGTTCAATTTTCATAAATGTTTGTCCAATGGTTATATGTATAAGATTAAGTATGAATTGTAGATATTGGTTTGCAGTAATGTGTAAAATTTTGGCTAGTTTTTGGGATGCATTGTTTTACTATACTTTCCACGTGTTTATATATAAATGGTTATTTGAACTCAATTGCTGTATACATTTGTTTAGCAATTGATGTACTGATTGAGTATACATGTGGTAGGTAGCTAGTCTTTGGCCATGTTTATCGTCCCGTGAATTCTACCAGAACAAACACAGCATGAGATTTTTTTTCACACTGTCATCACCCGGGACCATTGTTAGCTGTTGCCACGCTGCCACGAAGGCGGTCTAATATATAAAAAATAATTTAATAGAAAAAAATCGTTTGCAGATTATGACCAAATTAATTTTAATATATACAATATTATATAGCGGTGGTATAAACCTATCTCAAGTCTTTCGGAAGTATTGGTTGTGGGGGTTATTATTATTATTATTATTTTGTTGATAAAACACCTTACATCATTACAGCGCAAGCCAAATCGATGTAAAGGGTGTAAAAAAGAATATCAAAGGAAATATACATAGAGCCTTATGAATAGGAATATGCCAGTTATTTCCTTGCTGCCCTTATCGTAAAGATATTCACAAATTAAATCTATCACAAAAAAGTCTATTTCTTTTGCAACCTCATTTAAAAGACGATTCGCTTTCAATACAGGAGAACTTCGAACTTTATGTGTTTAATCGTATTTTAAACAAGAAACTAATAACCATATAGATTAAAATTTTGGCGCTCAATTAGCTGACGAAAAAAATACCTCAAATTATAACTAGTTTATTGTATTTCCCAATCGTGCTGCTAATTAATAAAAACTGACTTTTCAAACCAATCGCTTATAATATAATAAACCACCTTCTATTGCGTTATAAAGCCAAATAAAACTTGCGAAATAAACACCGGTAATAAATAAATTGACATTGTCAATTATAAATATGAAAAGCAAATGGAGTTTATAAAACAATATGTGAAATTTGCAGTGATTTAAAACAGTTTATGACATTTTGTTTAAATGAAAAAATATAAATCGCAGTGTTCAACGTTCGCTTTCGAGTGAATTCAAATGAAATAAACAGTACCTACCCAATCATTATATTTTATGTGAAATCGTTCAATTATTGGAAATGTTCATTTGAAAGCCAATTGTTTTAAAGTTCCATTGTTTATTTAAATTGCTATTTATATTATTACCCATCATCTTCATATTCTTATTATTATTTCCACTTTCAATCAACTTTTTATTTCGTAATGCTTATTCGTCATTTTTTCTCATGTATAACAAACTACAATTTTATTCTTAAGAAATTATTTTTTAATGTTAGAGAGTCAATAATAAAATAAGAATTACGTTTAATTTAAACGTAGATTTAACGACATTAACCACCCTACGTACGTGATACGTTCACTTTGACTGTACCGCTCTGCGCTATCCCGTATCACGTACGCTCTTGAGAAAAAGTAATGTACCTTAAATGTATAAACTGTTAGGGATACGCGCGCCCGCCAACAACACTTGAGTACAAGTCTTCATAAATATGATAGTTTTTCAAGGGGCAGGTGAAGTGTGCGGCCGAGTATTTGACGTTTCATAATTTAAAAATTAAAATTAATAAATAATTAAATTTCATTTTAAAAAAAATGCTTTTTTTTGCACGCTTCTCAGAAAATTACCTGAAGGACCCTTCCTGCCATTTAACTGCCCTCAGTTGAATGGCATTTTTAACAATAAAGTATTTTAGAATACTTACACTTGTGATTTTAGTTTATGGCTACGAAGATGTTCAAGAGTGTATTTTTTGTATGTTCTCTTTCTCATCTATATTTTTTTAACGAATGTTTAATTATTATAAAAATTTACATTTATTAATTTTTATTTTATTTTTCTTGTTCATCTAGTTTTGGCCGGTTTCAACGGCTCGCTCCAATCACTTAGTAATATTTGAAGTCCGAAGGAATGCGACGCAACTCCTCCAAGCGGCGAAGAGAGAAAGAGAGTAGTATTAGCTTTTGCAATTTTTACTATGTTTCATAAATAACATTTTAATAATGTGCGGAAAAATAAGTTTTAAGTCAATTAAAAAATCTCCCCATGTTCTCTCCAAGCTGAGCAATAAAAAAACACATTTCGACGATGAAGCGGACGGTTTTAAGCATTTTCAATACGGATTTTTTAAAGTAAATTGCTCGCACTTTAACCTGTTAAGTGTTTTGCCTTAATAAAAGTGCCATAAACCCGGATCATTCAAATAATAAAGGAGCCATCGCGGAGGCAGTTTCTGTTTATGCATTCAGCGGAAGACATAAGTAAGATAGTTGGGAAATTAAAGCTCCTGGAAACGCTCTCTTTACACTTTTATATCTGAAATATCCTCTTCACCCTGATGTCGCAATTTCAGAGAATCTTGAGACATTAACACATTGGATGCAGGTATTTTTAAATGCTTTCCACGTGGAGATTGTTTTATTTATATACGCCAAATTTCATGTTCTAATATACGTTAAGTCTATTGTTTTAGCGCGTCATTTTTCAAATACTATGTATTTTAGATACAATTTACTATTTATTTTCGTATTTTACATGGTGACGCAAAAAGATAAATATGATACTAATGATTTTACCCAAAAAAATTATTGAAGTAAGCTCATTTTAATAATTAACTAAAATGATGTTTTAATAACTATTTCCGCTTTTACCAGTTTCGCACATTGGCTGGCATCGACAGACTGAGGACTGATCAGTCTGTCGGTGTCAGCCAGTCTTACGAAACGGGTCGCTGTCGATATAAAGACCAAAGTGGAAGTTGTTATTCAAAATATCGTTTTATTTAATTGTTATATACAGTAACGTTTTTTTTGATCGCAGAAGATATGGAACCAGTATCACCACCTGTTAAGACTGCACTCAATATTTTCACAATATTTTTCACGGTTAATGATGATTGCGCCATCTTATTGGGGTTCTAAAAAGATACCGTATAGCTCATTTTGCGCCACCCTTAAAAATAACATATAAAGCAAAAGGAATGAATTTTCTAGAGAGTCACAATATAATATAATATTCATGATTAAGATGGTATTATATTTCGTAAAAAATATCAGTATACTATTTTAAACTGAAAGGAAGTCTCATTCGATGAAATATCACGTTTTTGTTCGGTAGAAAGTGTAAAACCTGTAGTTATCATATATTGGTTAACAGCAATGAATAGGTTAGATATGAAAATATGTAACTAAAATAACAAATATTTAAGTTTTCAGCACTCGTGAAATAATGTGTTTTAAAGTTTACCGCACCCAATGTGTTAGAAAGAACTCAAATGAAATTAAATATTTTAGGACACCGATAGCGTGACAATATCTTGAAATGTTTTATGTAAATATAACAATTAAATAGAAAGACTCGTGCCATTTCATAGGATCGATTATCCAAATATTATATTTTAAACAATGTCGTTTTAGTTACACCATTTATAACTCACTAACGGTTGGACCGATATTGATGATCATTGATTTGTTGGATTTGTCTCCGTCCCGAATAGCAGAATAACTATTAAAACATCAGAAAAAATTAACCCAAGTGCATGCCATCCAGCAATTATAATAATTTAACAGAAAATAATACAACAATGTTACAATAATCATTTCTATTCGCTTCAATAAAACAAATCCCTTGCTGCCATGGGAATTACATTGATATCAATGTATATCATATACTTTTCCTTTCGATTTTTGCACATTAATTGAACTTAATTCATTTTGAGTATTCATTTTAACTAAATGAATAACTGAATTTAATTCAACTAATAAGTTAACACAACTTTTATTGATTCTGAGGTGGTACGAAGTTCGCCGGGTCAGCTAGCATTTTATAAAAGCTCGGCGTATGTTCACTTAGGATTTTCCAAGTATTATTTTATTCGCGTTAATATAGCTCTGATTTTTATTGCGTATGCCGATGTCAATTATAAAAGCATTAGAAGCAAAAGCTTACCTACTTAAACACTTATATTGCAGCTTAAATCTAAGTTTTCCAAAGTATATTATGATATCGACAGAATGGTATACTGGTATACGTTATCTTTCTATTATGGGTGGTAATAATCCTATTAATCAATAAAAGGGGTTAAAACTATGAATTTTGATTATATTTTAGATAAAATAATGCATATTTGAGCAATTAATTATTACGATGTTATGATTTGATGGTATATTAATTTTAGAACATATATGTAATACGTTTTTTGTCATTGATATTTACAATATTATATTATGTATTTAATTGAATATAAAGGTTCATCGAAAAGAAATATTCGAATTGAAAAAATGAGTATTAAAATAATCATTTTTGTTTTAATGATTGTAACTAACTAACTAACTAACCATCACGCCATCTCCCCGAAAGGGTAGGCAGAAAGAATGGACTGTCACACTTTTACTGATGCGGCACTCCATCCTTCTCTTTTCGCTCCGCGGGAGACGCGGTGTGATGGGTTGCGAACCTCATCGCCACCAATAAGCATCTCCCGTGATTAATGATTGTATTCAATGGAATTTATGGGTATAGGTTAATAATGAAACTCTAATAAAACGCTCGTGGTTGGATATAAATAGCTCCAAGATAAACGCCATTTTTAAACTTAAGCTCAATCAAATTATCTTTTTGGAATCGAATTTATAAAAATGTGTTATCTACTTTTATAAAAATGGATTAAACAGTGTTTTAAATTCTATTCCAAATAACAATGGAACTCCACAGTGTTATTGCTTCAATAAAACAAATTATCTATATCTATTCATTAATACGAATGTAAACGTCCGTTTTCTAGAAGTTTCATTACAATTTATTCTAATGACATGTTTTCGAATGGCGAAACATGTCATTTTCATAAAATATAATAAAACTTCTAGAAAACCGAATCATTGGTCTTAATTATTTAATATGGATTTTTACGTAATTGTTCAAGAAGCAATAAATAAATTATTTAATGACGTATCCATCAAACCATACATGGAATCTTAGACCTGAGTGGTTATATAATAATTACTTTACAATCGCCTACCTCTCTACTTCTCAATATATCCTTTCTGATACATCTCAAATTCTGCCTTAACAGCGAGCTTCCAAAACATCAATTTTACTCTTTCGAGACAACGAATTTGTTAAGTTTTGTTGATAATTTTTTAATGCTAATAAAATCACACACTATTTTACACACAACAACACTCAAATCTTCAGTCGCGTTCGTGAAAAATCGTGTTGTGTGTAATAATTCTGTTTATTTGGTGACGGTACGCAAAGTACTCGCAAAACTGAACAATATAACACCGATAAGCCAAAAAAATGGGCGGAACACAGTAGCTGCAATAGGGTTGCCGTAAATAAGAGGGCGTAGTACAATAAAAATGAATTATATGTGAGCGTTTTTTAAATTGTGAAGCTATTTTTATTGTTTTATCAAAACCTGGTACTGCAATAACTTCCGGTCAAATGTTTTGTACAATGGGAAAGCAGGTGTGGGGCGGCTTGTAAATTATATATAAATCTGCGGTGGTTTCAATTTGACAGGGTAATCAACAATTTCTTTGCACTTCGTGGGCTGCCGCCGCCCGTTGGAAAATATTTTCATACGTAATAATAGTGCCCGAAATACAAAAAATATTAATCAGTACTTACTTGTATTTTAACAAATTTGGTGAATAAAAAACTGACGATCTTCGAACCAGAATGAAAAAACTGCTACACCGAAGATCCCGGGTTTGATACCCAGCGCACCCTGTCTTTGATCTTATGTTGAATTCACGTAACAATAAAATGACGATAGATAAGCTACCTATCGTATGTCATGAGAATCAACATAATAGTTTAAAACAAATTGTATGCAATAAGTCGGTTCAAAACGACCGGCCATTTAAAAAAAAAACTTTTTTGTACATACTTCTTTAGCATAACAAAAAAAAATACTTCAAATATTTTAAACACGACATTTGTCAAAGAAAAAAAATTCACTGTATAATGTGGGGGAAATGACATTTGTATATTATAATTGGATTTAAACGACATGTACACAAAAAAAAATTAAATAGTAATATTTTATCCTAAAATATGACTTCATAAATATATTTATCTTTTTTTTTAACATTCTGTTTATACAACACTTACATTTAAAAAAAAAAATTACTTAGACATGTTTAGGACAACCAGTCCTTCTTCAGTGATACATATTATAAAGGTACACACAGATTTAAAATAAAATAAAATTGTTTAATTGTTAAAATATTTATAACATCTGTCAGATCATGTAAACAATTTTATTATATTTGAAATCTGTATGTATATTTATAATATGTATCACTGAAGAAGGACAGGTTGTCCGAAAAATGTCTATGTAATTTTAATTATTCTTAATGTAAGTGTTGTATAAAAAGTGTATAAAAAAACAAAAAGAGAAATAAAGCTGTTACAACACAAAGTATGGAAAATATAGAATAAAATCATAAATATATGTCATATTTCCCAAAATGCTTTTAAAAATATTCTAAAGTCGTTATATTTATAGATAAGTTGTAATATTTATTATGTACTAGTTTATGAACCGTCTGTCTGTGAATTATTCCGCCGTTTTCTGGCAATATTTAAAAATTTCGATATTTTCAACTGGAGCCACATAACGACGAAAGAGAAATAAACCGGCGAAATTTGTGTTAGTCGTATCATGGTCGAGACGAGCGGAATTCTTGACGTTAAAACCTGACATTAAATGACATTTTGATATCCCAGAGGGCCACTATTGGAACCAGCCCGGAACAATAGAAGCAACCGACCTTCTTTGTATTCATATTTAATGACACATCTTTTCCGAGAAAAAATACCATTGCGGCTATACCAGAGAGCCATATTGTACGCTCGTGTTGCGCCTATTGGAATGTGAAAAATATCATTTTAATACCAAAATGTCAAAAAAAATATTACAATAAAACACATACGTTTTTGAACTTCATAAAATTTTATATCAGGCACATAAAATAAAATTAGATTTTTCGAATAACACCAAAAATTATCAGTTATCACTACAGCCTTATTTTCTTTTTAGATAGACGAACTTTTATGAATTAAAACACTGTTTTTTCCACTTTTGAGATTATTTTTCAAGACATGTTTCGAAGATTTACACCTTCATCATCGGGAGAACGATACTGTTTATATATAAAGGTGAAGGTGTAAGCTTTTGAAACATGTTTGTAAAAATAAACTCAAAAGTGGAAATAACAGTGTTTTAATTCATAAAAATTCGTTATTATGGAATTCAACAGTTTTAATGCCTCAAGTTTATTTTTTAGATTGTTATTGTCATTGAATAATCGTAATTGTGGAATTCCATAGTGTTGAATTTTTGAAAAATTAAAACACTGTTTTATTCCACATTTAAGTTTTTTCTTTACATGTTTCGAACATGGTTTTACACCTTCATAATCGGGAGAACGATATAAACTCCAAAATTTATATCGTTCTCCCGATGACGAAGGTTTAAAACCTTCAAAACATTTCGAAAAAAATTAAACTCAAAAGTGGAATGAACAGTGCTAAAATTGGCTTATTTTCATTCAAATGCTATATTTTTGCGGGTTGCCAACGTTATTATAAAACTAATTAACCGTGTTTAATATGTGGTTAGAACTTTAATGTATACAAAGTTATTTAATATAATGGTATGAATGAATATGTAGTACAATATACTCGTATCAATAATATCGAAATAACTTTACTTAGTCAGCTTGTTGAGAAAATCGATTAATAAATTTATCGTTTGCTCTTAATTTGTATTTTAAACTAACAACTCGTTCACACTTAATGGTTGGTTGTTTAAATAGTAAATAAGTTAATATGAAATTTCTAAAAATATCACACTACAAATTAGTAATTCTTTCGAAAATATAATTTAGTAATTTTAGTCGCCCACGTGATGAGTCAGAGAAAACTTTGTACGTGCATAACACGATGTAGGAGATAAAAGTGCAGCAGACCATTATTTGCTGCCTACCCCTTCGGAGAGATGGTTAGTATACGTTAAATTTACATATACGAGTATGTTACTTTTGAAATGACCACTTTTTAATTCTTGTAATTTTTATTACCAGCGAACTTATTATAAATTGAACAACCGGAATAAACTAAAAAATGTAGTGAGTTTGTGAAATGAGACGATTATTTCAAATATAATTAATGCGATTCGTAAATTCTAGTGTGTGTCGAGTTTACATATTAAAATCAACCATATATATTTACAAACAATGGTCAAGTCTAAAAGATTATTAGAACAGCTAATAGAAAATGTTTTTGCACTGATCCTTAAGTATGAAGCATCATCACCATCATCATTATCAGCTGTCCCTCGAATCCAAAGAAGACTTTCCTTCACGGATGAGGGTCCCCAGATGTAATCCTAGACCCACAAAAGACGTCTATCTCCCGAAGGTTCCATTTGTATTCTCCTTCTTCTGTCTGAGACGTCATCTCTGTATTGTGCTTCGAACTCTGGCTTGCCTATATATATTGCTATCCTCCATCTAAATTATACCTCGGCAGTATTTTCATAGTATGAAAGTTAAACATTCATCTTACTAAGAATGGATCCGATTATAGCAGATCTTCGAATAATGTAAATATATTTCTATTTTTCTTTTTTATACACTTTGTATATACAACACTTTTATTAAAAAATAAAATTATAAACACATGTTTCAGATAAACGGTCCATCTTCAGTAAATATATTATACATATTTATAAAAATATTATAAAATTGTTGTTGTTAACATGATCTGACAGATGTTATGAAACATGCCTATATAATTTTATTTTTTAATAAAAGTGTTGTATAGACAAAGTGTAAAAAAAAAAATAGAAATAAACCATCAAAACAACACAAAGTATGGCGTATAAAGAAGAAATTTAAATATTCATCATATATGATTAGAATCTCCATTCGATATACATATGATGTGAATGTGGAGGAATAAAAAAAGTTAACTTCTTCTAATTTTAAATATCTAATTTATTAGATTCACCTCCAAACAGGATTCTCTATTTCTAAATTCTCTACCTAGAAAATTGACGTGTATTATATTATAATTTAAAATACTTGTGATATGATCATATTCGTGTGTAAACAACTTCATTTAACTCGATAAGTTTCAACAAAGCTGTTAAAAACTAGCTTAATTTAATGAAACCATATTCAATCTCCGCGTTTATCTGATCTGTAATTCGCGACTCCAATCATTACAGCAATCGCCGTTTGCACCAAGCACGCGCTTCGGGTACATTTTTTTGCCGTATCGGGTTCGCATGATTGATAGAACCGTCTTAAAAAAAATTTGGAAAATTCGCTAATAATAAGTTGTGTAACATTAGTTTTTCTACTCGGAGAATGTTTCGTTAAGTGAGCGGAGAGGAAAATGGTTCTGGATTTTCAAGTAACGGGAATGATTTATTACAGTTTGACACGAAAGCAATGTATCAACAGTGGTCAAAAAATATATAGGATGGAGGGCAAACATTTCCTCCCTGTAATCAGTATATAGTAAATATATTTTTCGATCATGACGTCATCAATTTTTTTTCCGATATGTTATGTGAACATTTTATTTCACTCTCCTCGACCCTTTTCAGCAAATTGATTCTTATTGGCTTCATAAATATGCTGAAATATTTCAACGCTGGGCTATCGATTGTATGTCCGAGATAATATTAAAACTTTGCACACAATTTATGAAAGCTTAAACCGTATATTTTAAATACTAAGTAATGTTTCTTATATTATATTCACCATTACTTTGTGTTGCGGATCCATAATTGAATAATTTCTAACAAATTTTATCATGAATGTAGTCAGCTTTTACAGATGTTAAATATTTATTTATAATAAGTGTTTTTAATATCTGTCAAAACTGACCATATTCTTGGTAAATTTTTCTTTCAATATTAAACTAAACTAAACTGAAGAAGGGCTTCTGTGTCCTGAAACATGTTAGGGTTCATGTGTTAATTTATTTGTATATAAAAATAAAGTATTTTGTTACAAAGATAAAAATATTGTTCACCTATATTTTTTTAATTACCTATTATATTTTTTTTGTTCATATATATTTTTTTTCCTTTTTTTTAAACCTTTTATTTTACAAACGTGTATTTTTTCATTCCATCTACTACCGTTATAAATAATATTTCTATTTTTAAAAAAAATAGATAGTTTCGGGATATTCGTACTTGATAATGTATAATTTACATATTAATATTTTATCTTAAATGTTATAAGAAATGTTATTTCATCACTTTATTATATATAAATATAATATATTGTATCAAAAATTAATCACAGACACAATTTTTTTTTAATTGTTTGTAAAACATATTAAGCAAGCCTAGGTAAGTTTGACAAAGTGGTTTAAGCCTACACTTCAAATAAACTGTTTGTTTTGGTAACTTAATGTTTTTGGAAATACAAATGTTTTTAATTTAAATTTCTTGAATTCAGTGTAAACCATGGATTTAAAAATAACCTTTGATAAAAAATTCCTTTATATTATAATATAACATAGGTATATTAATTTATTGTTTCAGTGAATGATGCAAAACTCCATATTAAATCATTAATGCGAATGAAAACTGTCTGTTTTCTAGAAGTTTTAATATGGTTTGTGGGAATGACATGTTTCGCCTTTCTTAGGCATTATTAAATGTTTCTAATACCTTATAAAGGCAAAACATGTCATTCCTATAAACAGTAATAAAACTATTAGAAAACACACGTTTTCATTCGTATTAATTACTATGTTTAATTATATTTCATATGTTTTTAAGTGAATTCTAAATATCAAGGATAATTAAACTTAATATATATTATATAAAAAAAATTATTATAACTATTTTAAATATTTTGCTTCAGTAAACTATAAGTAATGTAAAAGACGAAATTGTTTTGTTTTATTCCACGCAATGATTAAAAGTCATTTAGATATTAATTTTGACAAAAAAATATTCTCATCATTAAATTTAAGTTCTTCAATTTATTCTGGTTTACGGTTGTTTGTATATTAAAACACTGTTTTTGTCTCTCTATTGATGTTTAATAAACAATGTTTTACTTATAAATAAAATCATTATGGGATTTCACCATGCTATTGCCTTAAATTTATCAAAAAAACGGTATAAGCCTGCTTTTCCATTCTGCTAATATTAGACGAATTTTCAGTAAACGTAAATATAAAAAAACTTTTGCAATTTTACATTTACTATTTTGATTAGCTCCTTTTATAGGAACTATTATTAAACTCGCTTTAATGATGCCTATTAGTAACCCTAGCAATTTATTTAGCGGAGAGTTGTAGACATTAAAGAAATAAATGCCGAACCCGCGCGGTAAAACTCCGAGCCTAAACGGAAAATCCCGAAGTCCCAGTCGGCTAGAATTATGGCATCACAATCTACCCCCATAAATAAGGCTGCGATATAAGGGTCGTCATCTGCAGACGCAATCATGAGTATCCGCCCTCTCGGCAGTACGTCACAATCCGTGAACTAAAACGAAGGGACAACCGAGTCTAAAGGCCAAATGTGATTCGTAAACAGGTCAAGCTAGCTATTACGTCATTTTGTTAGAAGAATTATTAAAGCACTTTTGTGGGAATACATTAACAATTATTTTGTGGTGAAATTAATAGTAATGATAAAACAAGAGAACATCCTGAAACTGAAAAATATTTTATAAAGCATAATAACTCATAACTCTTAAATTACCATATAATAAATGATAATTTATAATTTGAGACCCATTTCACTTTGTCCTTATATTTAAACTCGATTTATTTGTATGTATATAGTATATGCAAATCCATATTTTATGTTATTTATAACAATTTTATATATTATATAACTATATACGAGTAATATATACACGATTTTTTTTGTCATTATTTTGTTTTACTTATTCCTATTATAAATAATGTTTATTATTTTAAGACGAAATGTATCAGAAAATTTAATCATTTATTGGTTTTTATATTGAAGGTTTTGTGATATTCTGGATGTACGTAATTATTATTTTTTTAAATGCATTGTTTGCGTTTTGAAATCAACATAAATGTTTCACAATACACTGATGTTTTAATGAACGAGTATTATATGAAAAAACTATAACGTGGGAACATTTTTAATTTAGTTAAAAATAGTTGATACAATTATAAAAAATACCAGCTTATCAGGTAGAGAAAAATTGATAGTCATTTCAAAATGTGACAATAATTTCAACAAAAATACTGTAACTATAACGTATTTATAATATATGTTAATAAAGATAAACAAAGATTCGACCGACATATTATACATTGTGTAGCTACTTAAATGCGTATTTTATTGATAAGTTTTCTGAAACTTTTGATATGTCACTCAGCGCGTTGAAGGCCGGATTATTCTTACCCTCTAGATTCCAATGAAGGTACCTACCTAGGATGGTTTTTACGATCACTTCGGCAAAAACTGGGATTCGATGATATAAAAACTAACCTAGTGCCACTAGGATTTCCTCCATAAATATCTGAATCCCTCTTCGTTATCAATAACGCGTCAAAAATTGAGTATCTATGTGAGGAACTAGTTCGTGCGAGGCTCCTCCGTTCCAGGCCAAATGGATGGCGCGATTATTCAAATTGGGAGCCACTTGATAACTCGGGGATCATTCAAGATAAAGATTCCACTTTATAAGAAAAAACTATTAATGCATTGTTTTTACTATTACATTTATATAAGTTAAAGTACTTTTCCACTAAACACCCGTTACTAAACCGTCGATTTCGATTACACAAACTTGCTTAAATGGATCCGCGGATTTCTCGGGCCAACTGTACAAAATGGATATGTGGCGGATAAGCAGCGTCATATTTTTCAGATTTAAATTGATTGAGTGCAAAAAACAGAACATTCGAATATTTTTATTGCGCATCAACTGTAATTTATAAACTTTGGAAGTGAAATATAGTTGTTTGTCAATTTTTATGCCTGCCCAGATAGAGATAAAAGTGGTCGCCGGCACTTGGATTCGCTCGTTGACTGTTTATTTGTATGAGCGCAGCCCGCGCTGCGAGTGAATTATGAAAGAACCTCATTCGTACTTCGTTTTGCGATTTACTCATACTATATATATTTGTTCTAAGTTATACTTCCTTTGACGCATTGAGTAGAGGGTAAAATTGAGATCTGCGCACGCACCCTGTCACGTAAATGTGACATGATGAAGTGAGTCATCATTGATAAACAAGGATCGAACATTTCACACTTGGCAACTCAAGAATTGCGAAAACATGTCATTAAACGAGACATCAAATCAAATCAGTTTATTAACTCAAAAGACATTACAAACAGCTAAATGTTTAAGGCATATCTATTGAGTACAGGTAAAATATTATAAAATTACAACATAATACCAGGAACGCATTAAAGATGGTTCGACATTAGGAAGACAAGGTAACTTTCTAAAGTCAAGGGTATGGTCCCATGAACGTTCCTTCACTAATATGAAAGACGTGGATCTCCGAGGAGACCGCGTTCAGCAGACTAGTTGCTCTTCCCACCGGTGTCATGAGAGGCAGATTGGTTCTGGCGGCCGGTAGGTAAAACAATCTGTGCTGTCTCTCTCAGAGATATCTATCAGGGACAAGGACATGAATGAAGTTAGTCGTAAAAAGTGTAAAACAGTACCAACGAACTGTCTCTATCATTATAATATTGAATATTTTGTGTAATTAATTTATAAAAAAAAAAATAATAAAAAGAAATAACCTATACCAAGTATATAAGAACAATAATTTGAATATAAAAACTAACTAACTTACCATCACGCCGTCTGTCCGAAGGGGTAGGCAGGAAGAATGAACTGCCACATTTTAACCGATGCGGAATACCATTCTTCCCTTTTCGCCCCCGCGGAGACGCAGTGTGATGGGTGGCGAACCTCATCGATAGACATCTTTCGCGCACAGTTAGTAACTTAAACGTCCAAAATAATTTGAATATGAGTAATACAAATCACAGTTTTTGAAGATACATGATGAAGTTAGCTATCAATGATAAATAATCAATTAATTTTTCCCACATTGTGTACTGAAAAATTTGTCAGTGACAAAACTTATATTTAAAAACTTTAAAAGTGTTTTTTTTATTTGTTTTACTACGCCAAAGAAGTAAAACTTATGTCAGTTTTTTATACAACATAGAAGGTTACCCACCGCTTACTCGAAGCTGTTATAGGACGCAGCGACGCCCTTTTGTCAGCTTCGCTCATACAATCCCTAGGCCCGCCCCCCATCCACGCGGGATTTACTTTAGCTGGAAAATGCACCATTCCAGAAAAAAAAGCAAAAGGCAAAAGGGTATCTAGGCCACATTTAATCTAGTTTAATTTCAATTCATTTCTGTGTCTCAATCTCACAAAACAGAGCAAAATATGGTACACGATTTTATGGCCTATCATAAAATTATTTCAGACAGATATGGTGAGGGTGGGACAGAGTGTGAGATAGGAAAGAAAACGTGAAATGATAAAAAATAACAATAATAATAATGATAATTTTAGTACAACAGGTCGTTTGAACCCAATTATTGTATATAATTGGTTTTTAGCTTATATTAATTCTCATGACATGTGATAGGTACCTAATCTATCGCCATTTTATTGTCACGTGAAATCTACACCAGACCAAAGACAGTGTGACAATCACACTGCCATCGCCGGGATTCGAACCCGGGACGTTCGGTGTAGCAGTCATAGCTCTTACCACTCTACCACTTAGGTCGTCATCAAGACCGTCAGAATAGGTCAGAATCTTCGGGTATCTAGGTATAGATCTAGTTGGAGGAGCTGATCTGCGTGAAGAACTATAAGCCCAAGTCACCAAGGTAGCTCCAATCTCTGGAATAAAACATTTTGAGTGCTTATGCTAAATCGTACATTTTTTATATTCTTATGAAGCAATATGAAGAATGTTTTGTTCCATTTATAATGAAAAAGTTTTGCAACAAGATTTACCATGGAGTTTTAGAAAATTGCCATTCCGTGTTTTCAGTTTTTCGAATTTAATCTTCCCTATATATCCGGATATATTATTTCAAATAGCAAATGGAACAAATTGCATTTTAATTATTATTACTATTCGCTTTTTTAAACGTTCAAATGCATATTTAACTTAAAAAAAGAGTATTCTATAAAACAGCAACACTAAAAAAAGAGGCGTTATTATTATAAATACATTTTTAATAATGTTCTAAAACACTTTAAAATAAAAGACTCCCTTTACGTTTGTTTAAAATAAAAAGAGGACGATTCGTTTTAGAGGTCTTTTCAAATTAGGAATGTGAGACGTATCCGTGTCCTCCACGCGGCCTGGGATAGGGCTATTTTCCCGCGATAAAATAAGCCCATTGTATTCCCGCTAAATATTTAGCGCCTCTCCCCCGCCCCCGCCGGACAGACATGAGTTATGATGCCCCATTCGCTAAAACCGGGGGATTTTTTTGCCTTCCTGCGAATCTGAAGGGCTCGCTCTGAACAAAGATATGACGCAATGCCAAGCCCGCGCTAATGCCATGTAATTAAATGGCGATCCAACTTCTTAACATTGTGCGGCTAACATAAAACCCTTTAGCGTTTATTACGTTTTCGATTACACTACGCAAACAAAATGATGCGATAAATAGTTGAACGTATATATCTCATACTTGATCTAGTAGTGTGTCGCTGTGTGTTGTCGATTTGAAAATGTGTCGATATATTATTTATTGTGCAGGTACCTTGAAAAATGTTCTACTGTGTAATAGGATACTCCGAGCACAGGACGCTGTAGAGGGAATACAGTTAGAGGGAGGGGGTAGGTGCTTGAAAGCGCACGAGTGCAATCGAAAAAGCGCGTCTCCCGCGATCGTTCTCCCAGTGCAATTAAGTTGTAAGTGGCTTGTTTCTTCTTCTTCTTTTACCTTAATATTACCGGTGGTCTCTTATTTCTTCGTTTGGCAAGGAGTTCCCTCCGCCCCTATTGTCTCGGCACTAATGATAAGTAATTACGCAATGTGTTCCGAGCAATTAGACATTTTTATGCAACGCACGGCCCCTCCTTATAGATAATGGAGATTTGTTGGTCTTGTTTTACGTTCAGCGAATTCAAAAACATAATTACATATAGACGCTTAATTTCGCGTCCCTTTTTAAAGTATAAAGGAAACAATTTGCAAGTAGGACCATTCGCCCGGCCAACTCCGAGAAACAAACTTCAGAGGACATTTTCATTCTAGTATATCCTGAATTAAGGACTTTGTTGGTTCCTTTTCATGAATATTTTTTTATGAAAAAAGTTTTCACTTTATTCGAATGAAATATTCAATATACTGGGACAACGACATAACACCTCGGATAGAGGCGAAGAGCGGGCGGCTTCCGCGTCACTCCGACATCATTCGTTATTCGGAACGGAAGTGACGGGGGCAGGGGGCCGCCTGTTGTTTCCTACTTCTCAGGTTCATCCGAGTACATTAATACTAGCCGCTTGGCAATATTCGCATTCCACATTAAATAATTCAATTAAATCAGATTTCAATTTTGAATTTCGAATCGGAATAATCACGCCATATAAATGTCAAAGAACCCAAAGAATTATTTTAAGGTATAAAAGAGTAAAAAACAACGTGATTTAGTGAGTATGTATTAAAAAAACGCTTTAATTTTATTTATTTTTTTGATAGTTAAATTTTAGATACCGAGTGCACTTTTGGTTTTGTGAAAAATGATTAAGATAATGGCTCCAATTCCAACTAAAGCAATGTAACTTTTTCATTTCTGATTTTAATATTTTAATTACATACGAGTATATTAGGGTGTCCCTTATTTTTCAAAGTTTTAATTTTACAATGCATAGGCAATGTTTTATTCATTTGGGCCTAAAACATCCGAAACCAATTTTTTTCCTTATTCGGAACAGTGTAACCCGTGCCGACTTGCGCCCAAAGATGTCCCATACAAATTGCGTCACAGGAGCGGCGCGCGGTCGTTGTTATTATCATTTAGTCTAGGCTTGTCGGGTAGTAGCATAGATTGTTTTATATTTCGAAGATGTCAATGGAACTAAAAAGCAATTAAAACAGTATTTTCTTGGTTGGTGAAGTAAATCACCAAATAACAGGTGTAAACTACCATCTAATCGTCAAGTTCTCGCAGTTCAATTTTTCAACATACGTGAAGTTAATTTGACTGTTAATGAAAGCCCAAATCTTGTCATTCTGGAGTGCAATATATTCTGAAAAAAGGCTAGAATACCTACCAGAGCTGTTCTTAATTATGTTAAGAAGTTAGTAGATCTTTATCAGGTCTGACGAGAACTGCAAAAAATAGCAAGAAGATTCAGGATTTACATAGGCGCCGCGAAGAGAACTTTCAACTTGAATTAAATAATTTATTCGATATCGCACAAGCCAATGCTCTTGAAGTGCTGTGATACGACAGCATCTTATACAGGATGCTTGAACGGAGCTTGTGTGCAAAAACTAGAAAGAGATTTGTTACTCTTTGCTTGCCGCCATCATATATATGAACTGATGCTCAAAAGTGCGTTTGTACGAGATGATTATAGCAATATTATTGAGCTTGCTATTGTTTTTCAGGGTGAAGGCAATGAAAATAAAATAAAAATCAGACCTGCGGGCCCAATGCATCAAGCACGATGGATGGCAAGAGCTATTTACTCTTTAAAAATACGTTTTCTGCAGTCCCAGTTTAAAATGTGCGCTAAGGACAAACAAGCTTTACGAGATGTTTGTTTATTTATTGTGGCAGTTTATGTGAAGCCTTGGATTGAATGTAGTTTGGCGATAAAAACTCCGAACCAACATTTTTGTTTTTTAAAAACCTTAAAAGATTACGAAGAAGTTGACAATTTCCAAAGCGGTTTTACACAAGTTCAATCAACATTTGTGGTATTTGTCAGAGAAAATCGCCGTCCTTTAATTTTTGATGACAACGTTGATGAGCAGACCAAAGGAAATTTTTGTAGAAAACTTACAAAAATAAAGTTTTGGTGATTCGGGAAAGAGATATGTTCCATCGAATGAACAGATGTCTGTCTCTTTATATTGTACGTAAGTAGTGTTTAATCTCGTATTTAAATTAGCACTTATTTGTTTTATTTATAGATACTACAAGTATTTGTTATCTTGTTTTATGGAATCTTTGAGTGATTTTGTTTCTGTCAAGAGTAAAGATTTATTTTCACGACTGAAACTTGATAGTTGTTTCCTTCAAGAAATTGTATCATCATAGAAAGATAGCGCGGAGTTTGTGGAAGCTAAAAAGAAGGTTACTAGCTTAAAATCAGTTAATGACACAGCTGAAAGAGCTCTTAATATAATAAAATACTTTAATGGTTTGACTACCGCAGATGAAGAACATAAGCAGTTCATATTATGTTGTGTGCCAGAACATAGAAAAATTTACCCAGACAGTAAAAAAAGAGACTTTGAAGAGGAAATATCCAAGTAAATAAATATAAATTTGGATCTTTTTTGATAATTATAAGAAAAACATTATATAAATACATGTTTTCATCAATATTTATCTAACATAATGGTTTTAAGTGATCATTTACAACTACATTTAAAAGACACTTAAAGCGGCTATTTTCGAAAACTTTGAGGGCAAGTCGGCACGGGTTAGAATTAACGTAGGAAGTTGAAATTCTGTATTTGGGTAACTAGTAGACTATTTAACATAATTAGGGGGTATGCGTTTCAATAATCCAAAAAAAAAATATTTGCCCATATAAGGGACACCCTAGAGTATATACATTTTTTATTCGCTAGTTTTGCTCTAAACTGGGCAAACTTCAAATAAGATCAATAAACAGAACCATGTTATCTATTTTCTTAATTAATTTCTTACCTTAATTTGTTATTTAATATTTGCTCTCATATGTTATCTTATATTACCTTGAATTTTAATAATAAAAGAAATGCGTGAATCGTGAAAATCATTCGTTATTTATCCAACCAAGTATTTCCTATTCAGAACTGTCAAACAACAATTTCGTTAAATGTTATACGAGTATGTATAAGGTTGTCACATATTAGGTTACTGAATTGCGGTCAGCGATTGATAAAGGTAAACAAACAAACCATCACGGCGTTTCTCCGAAGGGATAGGCAGAGAGAATTGACCGCCACACTACTCTATCCTGACACAACTCTCTAGCTTCATCCACATTCATACAACGTGACATACACGAACGTCTATTCTTCCGGCTTCTAACATGACCAACCTTTAAAATTTTATTAATTTGGTCATGCCATGTTTTCCTCGGTCTACCTCGACTCCGTTCTCCATTTACATCGTTAATCTATACTTTTTTAACCATTCTCTCCATCCATGCGCTCCATGTGTCCGAACCAACGCAGCGATCCTTTCATAAGTTTGTTCATAAAACCTTCCTCTCTCTACATTCCTTTCTTATATTTGAGATTCCATCGTCACACATACGTCGTGGGGATCTCATCTCTACCGCATTTATTCTGCTCTTATCCTTCTTATGCCAGTTCCATGCTTCGCTTCTATACTTAATGGTTGGGACCAGAACTCCATTGTGAACGGTCGTTTTCGCTTTCATTGATAAAATCTTTTTTCCAATAACTATTTTTAAAGCTCCGTTCACTTGTTACCCGCAACAATCATTCTTTCGATGTCGCTATCCGTTCGGCCATCCGCTGTGAACATGCTGCCTAAATACACAAATTCACTCAACTGCTCCAAGTTTTCTTCGTTCATTCTTATGTTACAAACTGTCATTTGGTCTTCCTCTCGATAAATTTTGAAATAGACTAATTTCCGTGCTCATCAATCGTCTTTAAATAGGGTTATTTCATGATGGGGAATGTTGTAATTACATAAAGCGTGCGCTTAACCCAACCAATGACAGGTCATAAGTCCTGTAAACACCTTGATCATCCATGTTCAGTTTCCAGTTTACGTCTTCGTCTCTATTGAGATACAATTAAAATTTGAATTAACCACCCTTTGGTGTAAATCCAGGATTTGTATACAGGTATAAGTATACATTCACAAATATTTGGTCTTCAAATATTCTGGTCAAAATTCTTTGGCATATAGAATGGAATAATACTCCTAGCGGCTTCTAACAATATGTTGGTCAACAGCCTTCACATTGTGTTAATAAGGTAGTTTGCTAAATGCCGAAAATCATTCTCCATAGATGGCGTTAGTGGGTCGGTTGTATAGGTTAATTCTTGAAAAAATTCACTAGTGCAACCAAATCTACATAGATGGCTGACTGAAACTGCCACGTGAAGATAAATATGGATTTTGAAGTATATATACATCTTCCAAAAATTTGTCATGCATGATCACAAATAACAAAGGTGGAATGGGGAATGTTGTAATTACATAAAGCGTGCGCTTAACCCAACCAATGACAGGTCATAAGTCCTGTAAACACCTTGATCATCCATGTTCAGTTTCCAGTTTACGTCTTCGTCTCTATTGAGATACAATTAAAATTATTTCATGATGTTTATTTATTAATTAATAAGGTCTATTTATGTTTAAACACTTGTTATACAGGTATAATGATGCCGGAAACATTTGGTCTTATAAGGTATTTGAATAAAATTGTTGCTCTCGCGTATTGCCTGTAGTATGAATGTGTGGGTTCCGTATTCAACTAATTTGGTTTTTACATCACACACATAAGATTTCTAAACAAAAGAAAATTTCGGTTTACACGATACAAAACACACTTGTTAATGTGTTTATTTAAACTGATATAACCCCTTTCAAACAAAGGTCCTCCTTGGTTTGTTTATAATACGAAACATTTTGAAAAGCGACGCGTAACAATAGAGAAATCGGGCACAATGTAGGATTTACGTGAAAAACAGTTGATAATTTTCATAAAAACGTTACCTCGCACATTCGCTCGTACGTATTGTGACGAGAGACAAAACCCGCCATAAAGCTTTATACATCACGGATTTAGCAGAATGAAAATAAAACGAATAATTAACATGCGAGATTCAAAAAATCTACTAGTGTTATCTGGCTCACCACTAAACCAGCGAATACACCAATCCATATTACTTCACTTTTATAGTTTGATTTATATATGAAACCGTTCATTCTGTTGGTTCTTTTAAACGTTATTTTGTTAAAACTTCTTTGTTCACCAATACTTTATGAGTTTGTAATTAAATTAACAATACCTCTTTTTTTAATAAATTCTCATTTTTTATTCATAAAATATTTTCTCGACACGTTTTAAATATGTCTTATAAAAACGTTGTATTTATTCATCTTTTTGTATTCTGAAGTGGGTGTTGATGAAATGGTAGACGCGATAGGGATATTTCTATTTAATTACCATTATGTTTATAATAGGTTTATAAATAATAAATGTTTTAAATATAACGACGTTAAAATTGTACACTTACATAAATCGTATTTAAAAAGGACGCGTTTACATAACAAATTAAAAACATTATATAAATATCTTAGATTATTTCTAACTAACTAACTAACCATCACGCCGTCTCCCCGAAAGGGTAGGCAGAAAGAATGGACTGTCACACTTTTACTGATGCGGCACTCCATCCTTCTCTTTTCGCCCCGCGGGAGACGCGGTGTGATGGGTTGCGAAGTTCATCGCCACCGATAGGCATCTCCCGAAATTATTTCGTGATCAAATTAAATAAATATCAAGTCCGTTTTAAACATTTTCCTTTTAAACTACAATGCAAGATTAATAATAATATTCCAATTAATATATCTTACCTATAATTATAAATCACTCGATCATCATATACTCCTTAATTTTAAAATTATAAATATAAAAATTATGATTCTCAATCAATGTTATTCCTCGTGTTCTTCTCTTCGTCAGCTTTCAGACCCTCCCTGCCATATTCTCCCAAGAGATGGCAGCGAGTTATCGAAACCAATCGAAACTAAAGAAATTGAATTAAATAAAATACGTCCAATATTATTACATAAAAAAATACAGTATTTTTTTTTCTTTATTTACGATGAACTTCTAACAAGAAATTTCAATTATCCTATATGTATTAAGTTTTTTTTTTCTAAATCTAAGTTGTTATCTTTTTGTTTTAATTCTTTGATAAAAGAATTATATAACATCGTAAAAATAATTCGAATCTACAAGACATGCGTACGTCCTATAATGACATATGGAATAGAAACGAGAGCTGACACCATCAGAACAAAAAGTATCCTAAGAACCACAGAAATGAAGACTCTCTGATCCGTTTCGGGAACGACACTCTGAGATAGAATAAGAAATTCTGGAATAAGAAAGATCTGCAATGTGGAAGATGTCGTGCGATGGAGAAGACTTAGAAGACGCTACTGGAGAGATCATATGGAAAGAGCATGTTCTGAAAGAGTGATAAATATAGCCGCAAATAAAGTACCAACAGGAAATCGACCTGCAGGAAGACTACCTGATGAAAGATGGCGAGACAGTTGGACATCTGCATCCCAGGAACAGGCTCCGAGAAATAACAGGACACAGTCCTAAATAAAGCAGAAGAAGAAGAGTAAAAATAACTTACTCAAACCTTACATTAAAAAATATTTCCTTACGATTAAACGTTTTGAACTGTATACTACGTATACGTCATGTTACAGATATTTTCTTCGCCTCTCTAGTTTTATCAATAAATAATTTTAAAACGTTTTAATTGATTCATAATATAACATTTGGAAGCTAGTGGATAACCCTTTTGAAACCCCTTGTACACAAGTATGCAGGGAAATTATAACCTGAGACCACAAACTGAATCAAAATTGCTTAGTATTAAAATCTCTGTAGCTAACAGTTTATGAAATGGTCCATAAAATAAACCAAGGCAGAGGCGGTAATGTGATGAAAGCACATAGCGAATTACATACAGCAAAATTTGTGGTCTGGTACAGCGTACAGAAGAACCACGCAGCTAATATGATTAAAGGCAAGTTACAGACGCGAAGATAAAAAACAAATTGTCGTCGATACTGTCCATTTATTTACACTCAATTTAAATTTATTTTCTAATTCTAGGAAATAAATATCCTCTTAATTATTTTCAAGTAATGCATTCATGAGAATTTGTTTATTTTCTGTTAATTTATTTTTAAGGTGTGCCGTTTTGTAATATAAATGAATCCAAATGCGTATTCAGAAAAGACTTTGCTAGAAAAGAGAACTAGAAAAATTCACAATAGACTAAATTTCTAAAATTGCATCATAAACAAGAAAATAAATTTCATTATATTATTGCTTATATTTAATTTTGATTAAAAAAAAAATGTAGCTTTCATAAAGCTATATTAAATAAAATGGAAGTGCCATATTTAGCCTTGCTATCGCATTTTCAAATGACATCTTATTGTGCCCTAGCAAGGCGAAACATGTCACTCCCGTATAATACAACTTATGGAAAAGGGTCGTTTTCATCATTATTAAATCAAAAATAGGTATGACGTTTAATTATTGCGTAGATTTTCACGGTTAGTAGCAATATGTTACATTACCTCCTCACGATCTTCGAAAAGTCTGTCCTGAAAGACTTAATTAGATTTATTAGTGAAAATCATCAACTTAACATTTAGGACAGGCAGAAAATATTGAGTACCATATTTTTCAATCCTTCTTTACCTATAAGGTGAATTAATTTAATGTATGTAATAATTTTCATATTATTTTCCTTTTAGTTTTGACTTGGTTCGGCAGCTAGCTGCTATCATCTAGTGTTAGAATTCAAAACTATTCATAAAAAAATCTTCATTATGGAATTCTACAATGTATTAAGTTATTTCCTATAAGTTTATCATTGAATATAACTTTTCATCATAATCGTGTATGAAAAAAATTAATTACATTAAGAGTCACAACTTATTACTGATTACGATTGTACAGTGAATCAAGTTTTTAAGTTAAAGATAATATTTCAAGGGTTGCAACTAGCGAGTCATGGACAATGACTAAAAAAAAACAACAAAGAATCTACTGGTTTGAGAATAGAATACTTAGAATGATCCTGGGACCCAGACCCGGTATTGCAGCGGGAACTTGGAGGCATAGGACCAACCAAGAGATCCGTACGATGACCCAGCAGCCCCTTATAACGAGCACAAATGAATTGCCAGCATAAACAAAAAATAAATTATAGCTAAACATATTATAGCTAAGCAACGGTACATACTTTGATTAAATAAATATATTATATTTAAAAAAAATCAACTTTATGTTCCTCCCATACAAAACGCCAATTTCATATGTAAGGACCTAATATATGCACGTCAATTGTTCGGAATTTAAAACTGCTATAGCAACGAGAGAAATATTTGAAAACAGTACTGAGCAAACGAACCGTGGAGCATTTTATTAAGCAAATAAGATGCAACTCTGCAACGCTTTATCGTCTTTGATAAATGGAAACGTTAAGAAATAAATTTTTAACACCTTCACTAATAATTCATCCAGAGAGGCTTACGCCCCGAGCGCTCGGCTAACGGCGGCGCAACAACTTGCAGCTGGAACTAAAAAATATCCCACTCTTTTTAACGGTATCCTCTCCATAGCAATACACGTGATAATGTTTAACGGACCGGAAGTGGCGTATAGCGCCATACCAGATATCTGCTGCCATTCTCTACTTCCTAACAATCCCCCAAGCAGCGCACAGATGGCAGAAGGATAAAAGGCGGGAAAGTCACAAACGAAGGCACATCATAAAAAGTTATTCTCAAATGTTACGAAAAAAAATTCATCACATAACTATACACAACCATTTTTACAATGTTTCTTTTTACTACGCGCAGTACTTAAGACACTCGAGGTGGACCATAAATATAGGTTTTGGTGCTGGAAAATGTTCTATTTAGTAAAACGGCACTATGTTAAAACGGCTTATTTTTATGTTTAATTTAATTCGCCGTTTATTAGTGACCCATTCCTTTTGATTGGTGTTCATCGGTTTACCTGTTGTTGCACTTTTGCTACTGACGGAAAAGAAGAGTTCTAATCCTCCGGTCAGAATCCACCCCTCGGGAATTTGGACTCCGCCTCGTTAACTGGATGCCACCTGCCAACAAGCACTAGAATCCTTCAAGCTAAATATATAAACCAATTGTTCGTCATTGAGTTGAACATCATTGTTAAATATATATTTTTCAAAGAGGTTTTGTCAAATAATTAAAGGATCATTAAGATGGTTTGGACATATGGAAAGAATGAATAAATAAATAAATAAATCAAATATTGAATGTCGGCCATGTGAGGAGTCAGAGAAATCGACGCACGTGCATGACACGATGTATGAATGTTGAGGAATCGAGAGAAATATGTCAGGAAAGAAAAGTGTGGCAGTCCATTCTTTCTGCCTTACCCCTTCGGGGAGACGGCGTGATGGTTAGTTAGTTAGTTAGTTTTAGGTTTGTCAAATCAACGAATAGAACCAACGAACTGTCATAATTTAGTGGGATAATTTCGAATATTTTGCAAATTTTAAAAAGTTTTTACAAAAAGAGGTTATTTTTTTTTTTTGACGCTATTTTATTAAATTTTTATTAATTGTATATAATGTATTTTCTTACTAACGTAGAGTTACGCCAAATAAATATGAATTCTTACGTTTTTTTTATAATTATTTCGATAGGTTCCTATTTTTTTTTAAGTGAAACGTGTATATCCTACTTCCATACTAAAGGTCCCGGGTTCAATTCCCGGCGATGACAGTGTGCCAGTCACACTGTCTTTGATTAGTGTAGAATTCATGTGACAATAAAATGGCAATAATTTTTTTTTCCTTTATTGATTTCAAAATATAATGATATTTGCTGGTTAGATAAACCTCAAGAATATTAGTTACTATGTAGTTGTTTTAAAAAATTCAGGTTAGTATCAAATAAAGTGAAGTTTCCCTTATTGGCATATCTGTCGCTGAGGAATGGGTTCGCGCAGTTAATGATTTCCCGGCCAAATAATTGTAGTTGATAATTTTGTGGACGGAAGTATGTTTAGACAATAATTTTGTCGTGTTTATTATGAGTTTACTTTCAATTTTACAGAGCTGACTCAGTCAAGCTCGGGGGTCCATGGGCTATCTATATACAATATAATATGTTCCGACATTCGCCTTACAGCTGAGGAGAACCTCAACCGGTACATTCAGGGTATGACTATGGGGAGAATAAAAAGATCTTCGAAAATGTTTATTATGTAAGAACAATTTTGTACACTTAATGTAGCTTAAGACAATGTGGTTATTCACTATATTCACAAAATTTTCATTTAGTTAATTTCCTTAATTTATAAATATGCTGGTATCCATCTCCAGATTTTCTACCTATCACATGAAATAAGAATCAATAGCTAAAAAAAGTTGTATACAGTACTCGGATTCAAATAACTTATTTTATACTAATTATTATTATTATTATTATTATTATTATTTTGTTGAATCGCTCGTTACATCATATCAGCAAAAGCCAAATCGATGTAAAGGGTATTATATTCATAGTGATTCTCGTGACATCTGATAGGTAGCTAATCTATCGCCATTTTATTGTCACGTGAATTCTACACCAGACCAAAGACAGTGTGACAATCACACTGCCCTTACCGGGAATCGAACCCGGAACCTTCTGGGTGGCAGTCAACTTACTTACTACTAGGCCACGAAGGTCCAATCCCAATCCCCAAATCTAATACTGAAAAGAACAGATATAATGAAAATTTTACCTTATTTTTAAAAAAGGCGTATTCTTACAAGTTCCAAATAAATCTACATTTAAAGTCGACTCTGGAAAGAGTAATACAAATCACAACATATTTGTCTCTCTTGATGAACAGTAGGATGATTAATTAGTTAATATGTATCCAAATTCGTTGTTTTCCCATCAATACTAAAGTTTAAAGTAGTGTCCTATAGTCAATTCAGGTTTCTCCATTATTCATTAGACGTTCATGAACAAAGTTTTAGCAGATCTCGAGAGTGTGATGAAAATCTGGGTAATTTACGAGGCCAACGCTTTGCAGATGTCGTGTGTATGTTGTGTATCTTTAAGAAATCAAACTAGTGTACATATACGAGTATATACGAGTACATATATATATCTATAGTAAACATGATAATATGTATAAAAAAATGATTTTTATAAATATAATATCAAGACCTTGTCTGAAATAATTTAATAGTTTATTATTATTATTATTATTGATCGAAGTTGGCACTTGAAAAAAAAGCGCGTGGGTGGCCCCGGTGAATTTGGCTCTTGATGTTATCTGAAATCAAAAATTCTTGAAAATTATTAATCTAAATATATTTATTATAATACTTATTATAATACTAAATATATTAATCTAAATATATTTACTTAATTGAAAGCGTTATATACAAATGACATAAAATAAATTATATTTAGACCTATGAAAAACAATATCAACAAATTATTCGTTAATAACCTTAATGGAGCTGTTTAGAAATCGCGAAAGGTCAAGGAAAATACGAAAACTATATAAATTCTTGTTTTAATATAGGCAAGATGAATCGGAAACACGGCGTGCTTACATAACACTAAATAATGTTAAGATAGCTAAAAAGAGTTTCAGGTGATAATAATTTGGTTGTCTATGCCATTGGTCAGTAGTCGGCAAACTCCGGCTCGCGAGTCAAATGGGGCGTTCTTTGGCTACTCGAGAGCGGCTCTTCCGCGAGGGACATGTTAAAAATATAATTATTTTTATGTTGATTCTACTTCCAGTGCCCTGTCGGGTCCCCCCAATGTTGGCAATCACCTCAGCGAACCTGTCCCTGTCCTGCGCCGCTCGGAACAGCTCCTCCTCGCTTCGGATGCCTGTCCACTCCCTCACGTTTCGCAGCCAGGACATTTGTCTCCTACCGGGCCCTCGGTGTCCCTCAATTTTCTCCTCCAATATCAGTTGGAGAAGATGGTACTTTTCCCCGCGCGGTACATGACCCAGGTGTGAAATTTTCCGAACCTTGATAGTCGATAACAGCTCCCTGTCAACCCTAGCCGCCTCAGGATTTTTTTTAATTTTCCAATGAACTTTGAGATTAACAAGAAGAAATATAACATAATTAAATAAAAAACACAAAGTATTATCTAGTATTCTTAAGTGACCCTAGGTTTAAATGTCTTTAAGAATACGGGAATCTTGAAAAGAAATTTGGTGCTTAAAATAAATATGCTCTTAAATAGTTATATCGCTGGTGTTTGGCTCTTTCAACTAGCGAGTCTTGAGTTTGCCGACTACTACTTTAGGTTTACGGTATGATAGTTAATTAGTAAGTTTATTTAACTAAGTGCATATTTTACTAATTTGAAAAATAATTCTCAAATAGGCCGAATTATTTATTGTTTCTTGAACAATGATGTAAAACTCCATAATAAAATATTAAGACGAATGCAACCCTCTGTTTTATTCAAAGTTTTATTATATTTTATGAGAATGACATGTTTCGCTTTGCTTAGGCATTATCATGTGTCAAAACATTTGGTAATGCCTTTGCATGACGAATCTTGTCATTCCCATAAAATATTTATAAAACTGAAGTTTTGGAAAAAAGACAGACGTTTTCATTCGTGCTGCATTCGTCATTACTAATTATTAACTATTTAAAAAAGAACTAATACCAAAGATTTAAATATGAGCAGAAAATGGCTCGTTATTATGAAGAGTGAGTTGAAAGAATAGGCCACGGAAGACCAAGGAAAGCATGGCATGTCCAAATTAACCAAATACTGAAAGGCAGCCACATTCGAAGTCGGAAAAATCGACAAGCGTGCATGTTACGATGTATGAATGTGGAGGAAGCTAGAGAGGTATGTCAGGACAGAACGGTATGGTAGTCCATTTTCTCTGCCTACCCCTCCCGGGAAATGGCGTGATGGTTGGTTAGTTAGTTTAGTTTGTTATTATGTAGAAGGAATCTGATCGTGTCCAGGCTTGAACCCATGTCCACTGGATCCGGACCCAAGCATTCTATCCCCTAGACCACCACCCGATTGTATGTAATCCGAATTTATAATTTTTTAATAAAAATGAAATTGACGTAAACAAAAATGTATATTAAATGTTACCCATTCACCCAAATGTTGTATCCATCACGCGCGTGTCAAATTGAGAACTTACTTTGCCTTATTACTTTTCACGTGTGATCGCTAGTCCCCCGGCGTGACAGTCTTCAGCCTGACTCCATTATTCCCGCGCGGCTTACGCGATTATCACAATGGCTTGAAATTGTTTTGCATTTGGAAATAAATCTTAGTAAAGCCGTGGCAGACTCCATCCTCATTGTTTCAGACAAAACATCAGTTTTGTATTCATTTACTGTATAACTCTTGACAACGAAATATTAAATTCATATCTGAAATTCGCAGAGAATTAATATTTGATTCGAATATTCATTTGAATGATTGAATTTGGAATCAGTGTTTCAATTAACTAGGTTATTAAATGACAGATGAACAATATTTCATTATCAATTTGACTTTTCAGTTCGGAATTCTTTTCAAGAACCTTTTTATACGTTATACTCATACTTCGACCCTCATGTATAGAAGTGCAGCATGAAACTGACAAAATAAGGTTGAAAGTAGACTAAATTCAGAGATCTCTTAGACGAACATGTAGTAAATCTGTATATGATAGAGTTACCAAATGCCAGTATAAAAAATTTATGTGGTTCTACATTCAGTGTGTATAGACATGATGATGAGACTTTTGGTGCGGTATATTCGACCCTTCTTTATGGAAGGATAAAGGAGGGGTAAATACGAAGATCTCTTAGACGAATAAATATACATTGTTCCAAATTTTTAAAGTTGACCATTTTCTACAGCGAGCGCTTATGTGAAATTAGTTTATGTGAAATTATTTATGCAAGAGCTTGCATAAATAATTTCACATAAACGAAGCTTTTTTAATCATCCAATTAATAATTTCTTGAACAATGATATGAAAGTCCACGTTTTCTAAAAGTTTTCAGATAATTTATTTGAATGACATGTTTCGCCTGTCTAATGCACTATCAAACTTAACAATTTACTTACATTTGTTTATTCCTTAGACAGGCAAAACATGTCATTCGTATAAATTATAATAAAACTTCTAGAAAACAGACGTTTCCATAAGTACTTATTATTTATATTATATTATATAGAATTTTCAAGAATAGTAATATTTAATCCCTCTAAAGAAAAACATAAGCATCTGAGATTTCTATTAAGTGTTTTGGTATTGAATTTATATTAGATTTGCTACAATTTTATTTCTCATACATATTTCATCTTTCAATTGAAAAATAAATATCCTCTAATAAGCTGATTCAACCACACAACACAGTTTACTTTATAATAATAAGAGAATATAAAATATCTTATCAAACATGCAAAAAAAATTATCTCGAAATACATTATAAATTGATGTTTCATTAACAATGTAGTTGTGGAGCCGTTCACAATACAATTAAAAAAATTATTCTATCCGATAATAATAACGATGGTTTTCCGGTAACTGAAATAATGAAATTCGTAATAAATGGCAACTAGTAACATTGTTATTTCAATTTCCACTGGAAAGGTAATCTTTACCGGTTATTGTATTGTATATTCGGGCAGACTCATTACGAAATAACTCAATCTCACAAATTGATTTAAAAGTTTTCAGCAGTGCTCCGAGGAATCCAAACTTCTCCCGATACTGGGAGTCGTTTATTTTTACTTTTCCGCTTCTTGGAGTCGCAATGTGTCCTTCCAAATTTTGGTGTTACGATAAAGCACTGCAATGTAAAAGTGTCCCAATAAATTTTACGTCAGTGATAACAATAAAACTGGAACGTTCAATTCTTTGCTCTCAGGTCTCAGGTAAGGCGACTCCAATCTCAGTACCTACACATGTGTATGTGATAGTTTTAGTACACATATGTACACAAGGTTCAGCTGTATTACAAGATGCAACTTGAAAATGACGTCGTATATCTCCCAACCGTTCAAATATCGTTTATAAAATATGTTAATGAAACTTGTATACCCCTTTAATTATAACAAAAATAATTTTGTTTTTTCAAATTTCAAACTATTTTAATTATAAATAACGAAATTTTAAAAATCATTTTAAAATTTAGCATTATCATAAAGATACCCGTATTTGCTTTTTAATTATGTAAAAGCTGAAAATATTTTTTTTCCAAAAAAAATTATAATAATAATATTTAAAATACTCTTCGAACCACCTAACACCATTGGATTATGTAGAATTGTTAAACTTCAACCCCCCACCATTTTCATTTCATATATAATCCTAGCAAAATTTAATATAACAAAAGGAATATATATGTTTTATATATTTATTGGTAATGGCACGCTTCGTCTTGCTAGGTTACAATAAATGGAATAGGAATTAAATATTTTAAATCATTCTTATTAATATAACAGTATAAAATTATTGTCATATATTATAATATATATTCAGTTATAACTTATTTTCTGATGATAAATAAGACCTTTTTAAATATTAGTACTAAATAATATATTGAATACTCCAAAGCCAACCGTTGTTAATTTAATATATCAACGACTTGATATATCTACGTTTGCTGATGATGGTAATTTTTATTTACATGTGTTGCCATTTTCATGTAAGAAATATCCGCATTACGGGGGAGAAAATTCTTAAAAATAAACATGAAAAACTCACTTTCAGAATGCTATGCGTCTAAAAAAAATTATGAAACAAGAATATTTTGCAATTAACAAATTTAATTTGACAAATTCTAGAACCTCCGTTATTTTTACGTATAATTTGTATTAAAATTCTATTTTTAGGAAACAAAATATAAAATAATTTTATTTTCCTTTAACTCTACTCATGATTTGAACGTGAAAGAGCTATCTGTGGAGAGTATGAATTTTAAATGCACATCTATTTGGCATATTTTTTCATCGTTGTGTCGTTTATAAATCCGTGAAACAAAATCATTCAATAAGGTCACATTGTCAATTCACGATATCAATTTAATTTTTTTGGTAGTATCCAATTAACTAACTTAGAATTATCCTACAACTTAAAAACTGGAAGACGGCGACAGAGGACAGGAGGAGTGAATGGGGTCACGGCTCGTTTTGGGTTATAACATCTTCAAAGAAGAAATCTATTAAAGTACATCAATTCTCAACATAACTACTTTTGTAAGCCGTATGCTGGATTCAACACCAACTATGCATTCTTCTGGACACTAATGTAAGACTCAATATAGTACAATACGGTATACCTAGAGCCACCATCGATGTGGAGTTTCCTTGTAATTCGAACGGACTTCACTCGGGGAAGGCAGGGGCGAGTCGAACCTTTGGCTTCGCATAATAATTTATCTTCTTTATAAACTTTCAAAAATGCTTGTGAAAGTTCAACACACTACGTATTCAAATTTTAACTTTGCAAGATGGTACTGGGATTGAGATACACGTCAAGCACGCTAAGTTTTCTTATTTTTCTATATAAAAATATCTAACAGTTCATGTAACGTGTTGACATTCATCATGATCGTGCATGGGATATAAAGAATCATCATCAGCCGTCTGTCATCCACTGCTGAATGTAGGCCTCTCCCAAAGCACGCCACCGCCCACTATCCATTGCTGCTCCCATCCATCTATGTCCAGCAATCCTCTTCAAATCGTCAGTCCATCGGGCATAGGGACGTCCAACTCTGCGGAATCCTGTACGCGGTATCCACTCCAGAACCCGTCTCCCCCATCGGCCGTCGGTTCTCCGATATTATAATATATGACCAGCCCATCGCCACTTCAGGCCACGCATCCTCAGAGCCACTTCGGTCACCTTAGTTTATTAATGAATAAATTCGTTTCTAAATCTGTCCCTCAAGGTTATTCCAAGCATGGCTCTTTCCATGGTGCGTTGGGCGACCTTGAATCTGTAGACTGTATATATCTGAAGTCTACAGTCTACAGATATAAATAATGATAACTTGAATTACCTTAGTTACATTTTATTTTTAAAATGTATTATATTTTGATATTATAGAATAGTTCATAAAACAATAGTTAAAATAAAACAACTTGTACTTTTAGAATACTACTGGTAATACTGACGACCTACATGGCAGAGTGGCAAAAACTATAACTACCACACTGAAGGTCCCGAGTTCGATTACCGGCGATGACAGTGTAGAAAAAAAATCTCACGCTGTCTTTGGTCTGGTAGAATTCAGGTGACAATAATTTTGACTATAGACTAGATATCTATCACAGACCATGAGAATCAGTAGCTAAAAAAATTGTTCAATTTACCTGTTGTATACAAAAATGTGGAAAGCAACGGGAAACTACCACATTAAAGGCCCAAGGGGCCAACCATGAACCAGCAAATATTTTACTTTTTCTTTTTCATTTCAACCGGTTTCAGCAACTACCGAGTTCGCAACGCTAGGTTACGCTAATGGAAACTTCTCCGGAAATATTATAGTAACGACATCTCTACCAGAAAACTCGTCGAAACTTGACGAACAATTTAAATAAAATAAAACGTATTTTGTAATTTTTGGTTTCTGTACAGATTTATTGATGTTTATTACAATTGATGTTGTTTCGAAAAAAATATATTTTGTTTCAGGGCATTACCAAATAATCATTTTGACAATGGCACAGTGCGGCGAAATAACTTTCCGAAAGAAATTTTAAATTTCGGTTTAGTATTTTCATTATCTGGTCTATTGTGACAATTTTATCACTGTTGTGCAGCAACACACAAACTCCTATGAAGTTTTCCAAAATAGATATTATAAATCAACGGAAAATCACGCATTTTGAAAGAGTAAACCATACTATCGAATCTGACATGCGGAAACGGAAGTTAAGTCTGGTTCCGGAATTTCGTATGTTCACAAATTGACATGACAGAAGTTGGCAGAATTTTTAACCAATGTAAATTATATACATATATATACTCCTTTTTCATTACTAAGGTTAATCTGCAAATTGGTTATTCTGACCCTGAATAATCGAGATTCAAGTATATCTTGATTTAAATAAATAAATTACAAGTCAAGCAGATGGCGCTTCTGGAGGGATCGTGTGGATTGCATGGAGCTTACGAGACTTCCGAAAATTGCTAAATCTGAAAATCCCATCAGCAAGAGATTATCAAAAAGGCCGTCAAAAAGATTAGGGACAGCTAGACATCCTCACTCCAGAACAGCACACCGTCACAAACAGGTCATTCGATATAGACCAAGAGCAAAAAAAAAGAAGAAGTAGTAAATATATTCCAGGTTGGTGAATAACGTGCAGTATTTATTTTTAAAAAGTTTTTTTTTATATTTTTAAGGTGTTTCTTTCTTTCGCTATTTGCGTGTTTTCTTTATTATAAAAACATTTGAATAGTCCTTAATTAGATTTGTTATAAAAAATGGGTTTCTCATTTATAATCTTTCAAACAAACAATGTGGCATTGTATGAAAGATTGTGTTTCGTTATATGGAAGATGTATTTGTTGTTGAGATTTATTCATACCTATTAAATAACGACTGTTTACATGAATTAAATTAAAGGCATATATTACAGGGGAAGTCGAAAGAACAAAAATTAATAAGGATATATAGGAATATACATAAAAGCTCTAAAAACTAACGAACTAATAAAAGAAAACGTGAAGAATATATACAAGATATATTGAAGGCATTAAAACTACTGCGTAGAATAATATGTGATATGTTCGATCGTTACCCTTCCTTATTCGCTGTCTTCTCTCTTACGTACGAGTATGTCTTAGGCCAGTTGTCTGGTTATGTTATTTCTGAGAAGGTAAAACCAGACTTTTAAAAAATATATATGTACATCTTCTATATCAGAATAGTTAATTAAATTTATATTACTGTAACAAATAATTTCTATGACTTTAACATTCCGTATTTTAAATTAAACACTATGCATCATGCTCATGGACAAATATTGTTCGAATTGAGGTTTTCCGGTATATTCTAGTCATCCCGACATATTTACAATTTATAGATTATTGAATGAAACAATAATATTCCAGAATGGGAATAATGGTTATATTATTTGGGAGATGCCTATTGGTGGCGATGAGGTTCGCAACCCATCACACCGCATCTCCCGCGGGGGCGAAAAGAGAAGGATGGAGTGCCGCATCGATTAAAGTGTTACAGTCCATCCTTTCTGCCTACCCTTTCGGGGAGACGGCGTGATGGTTAGTTAGTTAGTTAGATATATTATATATTATTCACTACCATCAAATTACCAAAATTTAATATAATTCATCGACAGAGTTATTTTAAATTAATAAGATACATTGGAATAGTGGGCTTGAATTGAAAGTGGAATGGAATCCTTTTCTAAAAAATTTTCTACAATTAGGTTAAAAATATTGATGGTTGCATTTTTTATTATTATTTTGGACAACCGTTTTATAAAATATAAAACGAAAAAGCGATTGCTTTATCGGTTTTACAGTGAATTTTTTAGATTGAGAATGCTTTCGCAAGGCGAAACAATATTGTATATTTAAAAAAAATCTCAGTAAAACCGGTAATCGGCATTCGGGTTTTCAATCAATATTTTAAAAAGTATTTACGCAATTTATGGTATGTGTGACTTCAATGATACGTTATATCAATTAAATTTTAAACATAGAGTCTATATGTGCATTACATTTTGTTGTATGTTTATAAAATATTTTTATTTATTTTAATTAATATTTTATGGGGATGGCATGTTTCCTTATTTCGTTCTACCTCAAATAACTTTTTTGATTTATATTATGTCACTTAGTATTCCTTAACAATGTAATCATTGTCATAAAATTTCTTAATGAGTTCCAAGAAACACTCTCCAGTATTTCTGGGCCTGCCCAAATAATTATTTGTTAAATATGTATAAAGCCACATCAATTTTTGTTAATTACCATATTCTGCTCCATTTACAAATGTATATAAACAGCAACGAGCTGATATTTCGCCACATTTGATAATGCCTGCAGAAGAACGAAACATGTCATTCCCATAAAATACAATAAAACTTCTAGAAAACTGACGTTTTCATTCGTATTAATTATATAATAAAGACATTTCTAGTAGCGCATAGAGAAGTATTTATCATTAATCATTGAGATATCGTGTTACCTAAAAGACAAGAAGTACTTTAATATGTATTTCTGAATAAGTCTCGAACCCAGAGACTCGGCTGCCTACTTATTTGATCGCCTGCAAGTTTTACAGGGCTCCTTTGATAACTTTTATCTCAGGCGGAGGCATCCAGGAACGTAGACGAAGATTTATCATTCATCAGACTGACACTTTTAATTACTAATTCATAGCAAAATTTTCCCGGGCGAGAAGAACTCGAAAGGATTCGCAATTTCGTATTTTCGCGAAATTAAATTTTCCCGATAAACCTTTTAATATTTGAACGGGAGGCCGGCAGATGGGCCGCGCTCGCAGCCCGTGGGTACCGAGTTCTGGCAACTTTCCTCCGTGCAGGAAGAAACTTTAACCTGGATGTCCCGCGCCCTCGATACAGTCAACCTATTATCGGATTGTCAGACATATTATCTTTGGAACAAAATTTACGAATTTTCCCGAGAATTCACAATATCTTAAAGCCGAGTTTTGTTTTCATTATTCAAATGAGTTCCCTCGGAAATTTACAATTACGTGGGTATTTACGTGATTTGCATATTAAAATCCCGGCTTTACATAATTTATAATTTAATTTATAAGGATATACTCATAACATATGTATGTGATGAAATTTTTAAGCACGCCGACAAGTCTTATTGAATACCTACCCACCGCTGGTTGTGCCATCCGAGGGTACCGGCAGCTACACGTGCAATTCCTCACACGTGGCGGTTTTCACTTTCAACCAGATACCCAGATTTGTTAATTATGGTATTTTTGTTTTGACAGTATTTAAAATAAAGTTGTATATTTACAAGGGTTTCTAACATTACTACATTCTATTATATTAATTAATGTACTTAGTAAATTGAAAATAACTTTGTATAATCCATTAATTATTTTTAAAACATTTAAAAACACGACATGTTTCAGAGGATACCTCTCCATCTTCAGGTGTAAAAATATAATAAAAACTGAACAAAGAAAGACTAATATAAAAATGCATTTAAAATTCGATACAATAATTCAAATTTAAAAATTAATCTGGGCTATTTGTTATAAGTACTAATAAGTTCTTCTTCTTCTTCTTCTTCAGCCTGTATTGACCGTCCACTCCTGGACGTAGGCCTCCTCTCGCATTTTCCATTCTCTTCTATCCTGAGCGATCCGCATCCAGGCACTTCCCGCACTTCTCCGGACATCGTCGCGCCAACGCAACTGTGGGGGCCCAACTCCACGCTTTGCTGTCCTTGGCCACCAGCACAGCAGTCGCCTTGTCCACTTTACATCTGGATCGCGAGCGACATGTCCCGCTCATCGCCGATCACTTGAGGGTTGCGGCCATCTTGATAACATCGGAAACCTTTGTCCTGACTCGTATGTCCTCATTTCTGAGTCTGTCCCGTAAACTGATACCCAACATGGCTCTCTCCATTGCTCTCTGAGTGACTCTTCGCATGTTGGCACTTTTTTGTGACATTGTGACTGTCTCAATACCATAAGTGAACACTAGCAGGACACAGGCATTGAACACTCTCCTTTTCAAGTTGATGGGTATTTTCGGATTTTTCAAAATGCGACCAAGATTTTTGAATGCTGCCCAGCTTAGTCCGACTCTTCTATTCAGGTTTGTTGTCTGGTTATCTCGCCCAAGCCGTATTTTGTGACCCAAATAAATGTATTCACGTTATAAGTTACATGAATACATTTATTTTCAATTTACTATAGAATTCCACAGTGTTAATGCCTTAGCGTTAAATAAGTATTTTAATTAAGCTAAGGAATATTTCTATTTTAAACAATACATTTTTTTTTTAATTTTTGCGTTAGGCATCATAAATTTCATACTTTTTAACCCTTAACGTACCGTGTTCAAAACAAAACGCTCGCTCCCATGTGGTAAGTTCAGTTTACCGCTAACTTTATCTAAATATCAAGCATATGACTAAATGAATCAAAATTTAATTTATGTCATCTTGTAGGGAATTTCATTAGGAATAGATCGATATCTATAACATACATGGATTATTTGAAAAACATATCATTATTAATTTTTTTCTGGAACCATGCGATTTCTGATATGGAATGCGTCAGAGCATACGAGTAACTGGACACGCAAGTATAAACAAGCGCCGCGCGGCGGCCGGCGCGGCTAGACTTTACGAGATTTTACGTATGATAAAGGCACCTAGGCAAAATGTATAGTACGTTCAAGACAACGAGTACGTATTAATATTTGTCCCTTTTGGTAAAGTGTTAATATTTTCACAGTTCTGATATTATTAAGTTGCGTCCTGCGTTTCCGTCTACAGTCGGTATTATTACGTACATATTGAAAAAGCCAAAGATATAATTTATAATACGTTCAAAACAGCGAGTAAGTATTTGTCACTTTTGATAAAGTTGTAAATATTAGCAAAACAAATTCTACCTTAACACGAATGAAGGTGAGGGCAGTCTTAGAAAATATTTTTTTTTGGGATGAAGGAAGTAATTTTTTGCTTTTTTTTTATTACGAAATATTGAGAACACTTCAATGGAGGATTACAATTTTTTTTATAATATTAGGGTCCATAGGTTTTAAGAAAATAAACTTAAAATTGGCAGTGGAAACTCAATTTACCACATGGCAACGCGACGGTTAAACGTTTATCATATAAATTATGTAGCTTTGGTGAGATTTCAATGATTTATTCATAATATTTTTTGCATTTTCATTCAGTTTAATATATTATAATAAAAAATACAATGCTTTAATAGTGCGATACATGTTAACCGTAAACATCCTAACAATTTTGTAAACAACGGTTTGGACTTTTTTAATGATTAATTATGAATAAATATCTGATAATATAAAATCAATATTTAACTGATGATATGGATTGTAATTAAAATGGAATATCAATGAATTGTTTGTACTCTTGTGTATAAATTTACTCCATCTTATTTTCATTGTAATCAAGTGGAAATAATTGCGAATACAACGAATCCTTAGCGGCTCAAATGAAATCAGTTCGCATATTAAAATGCTCACTTTATACCGCAGAGTAATTTGAGTATAAATTAATATTTAGAGATTTCACTTCTCACAACACTCAAATGGCTGGCTTCCCTCGAGAAGTACGTAACTCAGTTAAAAGTCAGTCATTGGTGTGATCATTTTTGTTTCAAGTTCATCTGCGGCCTTCTCACGGGAGGTGATCTAAATATTCATTCTGGGGGCGAGGGGGCGGCTCGTGGGGGGCGGCCCCCGCCAGGCGCGGAGGAGGGGTCGCTTAGTATTCGCGAGAGGGCGCATTTGAATTGCACAACTTACGTCGAGCTCTGCCCAGCGCCGATTTTTAGAACGTTAATGTCAAGAGAGATGCAAATAATGCAAAATTTTACAGAGATTTATTCGAAATGCTTCGTAAACGCGTAATTTTGGTTCTGATTTTCAACACTTTATCATATTTATTTAATATTTACATAATAGGTATGTGAAACAGTTTTTCACATTATTTCTTGATTTAATATGATATTTCTTTGAATATTAATATCTTTTCTCGGCAGACGGCTTTCATGGCAGAGTGGCAACAGCTATGACTGTCACGTCGAATGTGTACATTAGCAAGCCCGAAACATGTCATTCCTATAAAATATAACAATATTTATCGAAAACAGACGTCTTCCTTCAAATAAATCAGAGGTTAATTACCTAAAAATCACAACAAGATATCAATCTCATTTATATAAAAAAATTTAAATATAATTTTTAAAATCAATTCATTGAGGATATGCGTGGTTTTTCATTTATCGTTTCTTATACAATGATGGAAACTCACATCCAATGGCCATACAACTTAGCCTCCTTGATGATTTTTTGCCAAGCTCCTCGATCCTGCGCCTTTTGCTGCCAGCAGTCCGATTCGCCCAACCTAGCCAGGTGAGCCAGAACATTGTCCATTAAGCGCTGTCTAAGCCTTCCTAGAGGTCTTACTCCAGTCGGTCTAGACACATACAGGGTCTAGATTGCTCTGGTTTACGATTGCTCTGATACGTGACCAATCCATGCTAGGCTACCGGCTCTCACGGTGCTCGTTATAAGGAGCTGCTGGATTATCGTACGGATCTCTTGGTTGGTCCTATGCCTCCTTCCTGCTGCAACACCGGGTCTGGGTCCCAAGATAATTCGTATTCTATTCTCAAACCAGTAGATCCTTTGTTGTTATTTTAGAGTCATTGTCCATGACTCAGAACCATATGTCACCACTGGCTTGATGATGATGTTATAAATACGCAGCTTGGTGTTTCTGGATAGAAGCTTGGACTTACGGATTGTTCGCAAGGGGGCTGCAGCTCTTAGGCCTTTTTGAACTCTGTTTTCAAACGCCGCGTGCATATCGTTGGCTTCCGCCATGACCGTACCGAGATAAGTGAACTACACAATGATAGAAAGCGCTACATTAAATATTTAATATTGATAAAATCGTTTGTTCAGTAGAATTATACGGTATTTTATAGGACTGGCATTATCACACCTTTTTCCAGTAAAATAACATAAAAATACTTCTTTAAAACAGATTTCATTTATGCTAAATTTGTCATTATTCCAATAAATTTTCGTATTCATTTTATCCTTAATCTGTACAGTCAAAAATATTTTGTGCTGAAAATTTCTGAATACATTTGTTATTTATTTCGTTAGTTCAATTATTTAAATTTTTGATGTACAAAGATTAAATAAATATGAAATTTTGAAACTTCTCCGTTGTAATACACGTACAAGATGTAACTTTCTTTATAGTTGGACTTTTCAAGAGAAAATATTTCCAAGCTGTTTATTTCAAACGAAAGATAAGTATCTTTTATTTGTACTGCATCCTCGCCATGGATACTCCAGGTACGAAGTTAACTTGAAATGTATTTTGGCAGTAGTGAGATAAGAACACGACACCAGCGCGACCAAACTTACTTTTTCGTTAGTCGATAGTATGACGTTTTCCATTTGAGTTCCGATTTTGCGATAAAAATGTGAAAATACGGCACATTCTTCGTCTCATGGAAACCTGTAAAATGCTTTATTTGAGATATTACTTTAAGTATTTTATTTACAATTCTGTAACAAAACACGACGGCCTTGACATAGTGGCAACAGCTCAGACTGCCACACTGAAGGTCCCGAATTCGATTTCCGTGATGCGAGTGTGAAAAAAATCTCACACTCTCTTTGCTCTGGTTTAATTCACGTGAAAATAAAAATTGCCGTAATTAATTCAAATAACCCATTGTATATACAAATGTTGAAAGCAACGGGAAACTACCACATTAAAGATCCAAGTGGCATCCCAAGAACCAGCAAAGATGTTAATAGCGTATGTGGGGTAGTACGATGTACTACAGAATTTTAAATGTTGATAAAAAGATGAAATATAGAACGGAAGAAAGTATGGTGAACAAAATTATTAAAGGATCACTGCGCGAACATATGGAGGGAATGGATGAAAAATGAATCATTAAGAAAGTATGCGTAAACGATGTGAATTGAATACGGGTCGAGGAAAACCGAGAAAAACATAGCATGACCAATAAATCAAAGGTTTATAGGAAGCCATATCTGAAGTCTTATAAATTGAAGGATATAAATCGAAGAAGGTAGAGAACCATCTAAAAAATGTCTGTGAAAAGTGTAAAAGTGATGTAAAAATACAACGTTCTTTCATTATTTTTTATTTACATTTGATTTTTCTCAACCTTTTATTACAAATTTATTTCAACATCTGTTTAAAAAATATACATATTTTTTGTCTCCTTTGATAAATGATTAATATGAACAATGTTAGGGGATTCTGATCTTATGGAATTCTCAAACACAGTAGTCCATGCAAGAAGCCCTTTCAGTTAAATCCAAGTCTGTGCATTTAAAGGGATTGTCGTTGCTTTTATTTGATTTTGATTGCAAATGCAAGTCAAAAAGAAAACCGCGATCGTTTTAAATAAAATGACAAATAAAACGCAATGAGTGGAATTCTTGGAATTTTGATGTTTTGGTTCTCAAATGGACCCGTTTAAAGGTTGAAAGTTGAACAATATCAATTTGACCTAGAAATGACTTCCACAATGACATATGCAAATGTAACATTGCTACTGTTTACCATTAGTAAGACATTTTATAGACCAGGGGACGCGTGTACTTTTTATTTACCATAAAATATTTGTGGTTGACCGATTTTACTATGCTAAAAATAAATATACGTTCCTATATAGATAGTTAACATCGTAAATGTTTTAGAGAAATTTTAGTAATAATATTTTTCTTCTCAGAGTGCCACATCAGGTCCCCTCGACGTCGGCTATCACTCTGGCGTAGGCCTCTCTGTCCTGTGCTAGCCGAAACGACTTCCCCACCCTCCGAAATCCGGTCCACTCTTTGATGTTCTCGAGCACGGACATCTGGGGTCTTCCCACACCGCGCCTACCCTCAATCTTCCCTTTCATGATGAGGTGCAGCAAACCGTTTTTCTCATTGCGGAGAATGTGTTCCAAATATGCCATATTTCTAGTCTTTACATCAGACAACAATTCTTTTCCTACTCTGGCGCTATGCAGCCCCTAATTGTTGGTGACCATGTCAGTCTATGAGATCTGCAACATTCTGCGATGGAGCCACATTTCAAGTGCTTCTTTACGGTTCATTGTGTTCACTTTGAGGGTCCAGGTCTCCACTTCATAAAGTAATTTGGACCAAATATCGCACAAGACCATTCTCTGTCTCAATTTTATGTTGATTTTGTCATTTAAGAAGAATTCTCTCATATTATTGAATGTGGCCCTCGCAATCTCTATTTTGCAATTATTTTTATTTGGTAGATAGATTACACTAGCCTGAAGATTAAAATTGCAATGATCTCCGAAACGTTGGTTGAAGAGCATACCGAGACACATGAATTTACCAAAGATTCCAAAGAACTTATTTCTACGATAGATATGTTTCTCGCAAAAATACATTTATGATTAAATTTATGCTTTTTACGAATAAAACACTATTTTTCTACTTTTTACTTTATTTTTCTCGACATATTTTGAAGGTTTTTCACCTTCATCATCGGTAGAACGGTATAAACTCATGTTTATATCGTTTAAATTAAAAAAGGATCGATCGTTTAAATTAAAAAAGGCAATCCATCCTCTCTGCCTACCCTTCCGGGGAAATGGCGTGATGGTTAGTTAGTTAGTTTTTATCGTTTTCCCTATGATGAAAGTGTAGGTGAATTATGAAATTATCAAGAAAAAAAATCTCATAAAAGTTCGTCGTTGTGGAATTCCTCGGTGTTAACGCCTTAATTTTATGAAGAAAAAATTAAAGACAGCATAATATAAATATATTATATACATAAACAATAGCATAACAAAAACCAAAAATTTTACTTTACTCGATGAACAAACTAACATATTTATCCCCACCCTTTAATGTATTATAGTTTCGATGTATAATTAGATTCAAGGAACTCTTGATTCTGCACTGTATTTATTACACATTTCATATGCAAAAGAGAAGAATACATCACGATTTTATTTTATATATAATATAATACTTAGAATCATTAGTTACCTTGAAATATGTAAAATCATTTGTTAACAATTTGTAAAAATATGTTTTCTTTATTTCGTCCCACCTCAAATAACTTATTTTTGATTTATATATGATTAAGTATCACCTAACTATGTAATCATTGTCATAAAATTTCTTAACGAGTTCCAAGAAACACTTTCCATATTTCTGGACTTACCCAAATAATTATTTGTTAAAAATGTATAAAGTCACATAAATTTTCGTTAATTACCATATTCTGCCCCATTTATTAGTGTATATAAACTGCAACGAGTTGAAGTTTCGTCACATTTGATAATGCCTTAGAAGGGCGAAACATGTCATTCCCATAAAATTTTATAAAAATTCTAGAAAACTGACGTTTTCATTCGTATTAATTTTTAAATTTATGCTTTTTACGAATCAAACACTGTTTTTCCACTTTTTATTTAATTTTTTTCGACATATTAGGAGGGTTTTCACGATAACGATATAAAGTGTCGGTGAATGATGAAGGTATAAAAATAAATCTCATAAAAGTTCTTCACTGTGGAATTCCACGGTGTTAACGCCTTAAGTTTATCAAAAATAATGTTTAAAGAGTTATTGAATATATAATATAGGTATCAACACATCTTTTCATTGTCGATTTATTGATAAAAATGTCAACTATTGATAGGTACTAAAATTCAACATTGAAATGTATAATCGTAACAATTTGTAACCAGCGTCCATCGTATGTTAACAAACTTATGTACTTTTGTAAAATTGTTGGTCTAGCAGTAAGGAGCTCCCTACGCCACGCCGTCTCGAATAAAGGAAAAGAGAAGTAAAATAATGAATGGAAATGTGACAAGTTGAAATGTTTTGCGGTGGGGGAAGTCCGGCCTGGCCCGCCGCCAGGAACGTCAAAACTTCCCTCCTTGGCCGTGGGACAAAGACGCCATTAAATACCTTTATTTGCATACCCGTCGTGCCGCCTGCCCTGGTACGGCCACGCACGGGTCCAAATCAAAGTCAAATTATAATCGTGATTTCCTCTCCTCAACTTCTTATATTAATTGGCCCGCATAGTACTTTCTTGGCTCTCCGGGACTAAGACATATTGCCCTACTTTTAATCGTACAAAAGCACATTTTATTAAATGAAGTAATTAAGTTGCTGTCTTATGCTTCATTATTTAAACAAATCTCTAATGCTGCCTTTTGAAATCATGAGTATATCTATCTATGCGATTTATTATACTTTTTACGAATAAAACACTGTTTTTCCACTTTTTCTTTTATTTTTCTTTTATTTTTCTCGGCATATTTCGAAGGTATTTCACGATAACGATATAAACTCATCATTTTGAATGTATACAAATTCTTGTAGACAAATACTGGATTTTACTTAATAGATGACGCTAGTGTAGAGTGAACTTAAATATGTAAAGATAAGCGCAGGATGCTAGAATATATACAAGTTCCAAAAATTTGTAAGATGTGGTGGTCATAAGAAGGGCGGAAAAGGGAATTTTGTTAAACATAAAGCGATCGCTCAACCCAAACAATGACAGGTCATAAGTCCTGTAAGCGCCTCGGCCACCACATTCTGTTCCCAGAAAAACAATTTACATCTTCGTTTCTATTGAGATACAATTAATCATTATATAAACTCATGTTTATAGCGATGATGATGAATGTGTAGCTGAATGATAAAGGTATCAAAAAAAATCTCATAAAGCTTTTTCATTGTGGAATTCCACGCTGTTAACGCCATAAGTTTATCAAAAATAATGTTTAAAGAGTTGTTGAATATATAATATATCAACATATCTTTGCTTTGTAATTTTTTTGTTAGAAAAGTCAGCTATTGATAGATACTTAAATTCAACATTGAGAGAGGGAGATCTCAATTATTTAAATATTTACCGTATTTTTAATGTATTTCTTTCAATATTTACCCTTCCTAATTTCCAATATTTATTTTTGTTTTCTCTACTAAAAAAATAGATACACATACGTCCCATAAAGCATTTTTATAAAAGTTATAAACTTGAAGTCCCTGAAAATAATTTATATTTTTAATCTCTACTAAATCTACAGGCTTCTTTCGCTCCACTCAGATAAACGGAATGTAAATTCGTGTTCAGACCAAAATAAATCATATTAAATAGATATTCTAACGTATAACAGAGTTTTTAGTTGATGATTTTTTCTATTCTAATTTTTAGATATTTAAATAATTGTTTTTCATTTGTTTTAAACTAAAACATTTTCATTTTAAAATTCCACTTGTTTCTACTTGTTTTCAACCGTTAAAAAGTTAGCAAGATTTCTGTAAAAATATATGAAAACACTCGTGTGTGCCTATGTAATTGTTTTTTAAACCTTTGTTGTTGTTTCTTCTCTTTTCGATGTCATATCAGATCTTCCGACGTCAACTATCGCTTGAGAATAGCTGTATATGTAGCTGTATCAGTCCCTTATGTTCTAGAGCCAAAAGATTTTTCTTTAGTGGAGGAAGGCAAGTCCCACACCGGGATATAGCCCCGAGAAGTAGTAGTAGAAGTATATGTTCTTCTTCTTCAAGTGCCCTGTCGGGTCCCCCAATTGGCGATCACCTCGGCGAACCTGTCCCTGTCCTGCGCCGCTCGGAACAGCTCCTCCACACTTCGGACGTTCTCCTTCCACTCCCTCACGTTTCGCAGCCAGGACAATTGTCTCCTACCGGGCCCTCGGCGTCCCTCAATTTTTCCCTCCAATATCAGTTGGAGAAGGTGGTACTTTTCTCCACGCGGTATATTACCCAGATGTGAGATCTTTCGAACCTTGATAGTTGATAACAGTTCCCTGTCAACTCTAGCTCGCCTCAGGACTTATTATACAGGTATTGGTAATCATGTCTGTCCAGGGAACTCTGAGCATTCGGCGATGGAGCCACATTTAAGTATATGTTAACGATGTTAATGGAACTAGAAATAGTAGAAGACTGAGAAAAATAAATCAAATATTGAATGTCGCCCAAGTGAGGAGTCAGAGAAATCGACATTCACACGTGACTGTTGAAGGAATTGAATGTTGAGGAAGCGTTCAGAAAATATCTGGGTGGTCCATTATTTCTGCCTATTCTTCAAAGAGACGGCTTGAAGGTTAGTTAGTTAGTAAGCTATGAAAAATTATCATAGTGATCAACTTTAATATCCAAAGTAATGTTTAACGAATGGAGATCACCCCCGATTTATATTACATTATTCCACGTGGACTTTTTTCCTCTAAAATCATTATTAATAACTAAACTTAATAAAGAATACCTCCGCACTTAAAACAATTTTCCTCCTTTATACACAAAATAAGAGCGCTATTGAAACTGCTTAAAATGTCTTCATTTCTTTTGTCCCCCAACAAAAGCGCCTTTGAACCGCCCAAGAGCATAGACAATTATGTAACGTAGAATTTGAGTAACAATATAAGGTTCATATAACACTCATATCCTTATGCTTTCTGCGCCCGCTATTGTTGGCTTTAATTCCGTCTTTGAACAGGTCCGGAAATGTTTTTGTAAGTGCGATGGAAGCCGCTGTTCCGCGGTAAGTATTGCCTCAATGGTCTTCCGGTGACTGAATGCTCCTCACACGCACTTAGTTACCGTCAATAGCTTTTATTGAGTCATTCAAAATTGAAAAAACCTGAATAAGCGTTTAATGTTAACTTTTCGTTTCAAAGGAATTATTATGAATGCAAAACGTATCTGAAAGATCAATCACGTTTTATATCATTATAAATGTATAAATACCTATTCTTATAACTAATTATAAAGTATGTATCAAAATACAATCAATAAACTTAGTTAGAAGCTCTATTCAAATAAAATTTACTTTATGTTAGAAATTATTTGTTACTCAATGAATTCACATTATAAATATTTAATATTTACATACATCAATCTGGAAGTGTACAATATATTATTAAACCGGTAACAAAAGAAGCAAAATACTATCGAGTGTTTATGATACAGACCTGTTAAACGTTAATTCACTGATATAACAAAATTTCACTTTTTTATGATCATTGACAGCAGATTGATTGCTTTCCCTACAGGCATTACTAGAGACAGATTGGTTATGCATTTTGGGAAATAAAAAATCTAGGCTTATGATTTCTAAGATACCTAACAGGAATATTAAAATGATTACTCTCTAAGATGGCAGAATTCTCGGACAGTTCCTATTAATTCATTAATTTGTAAACTTTTAAAGTATAAAATTTTAAATGTGCTTAATTACACCTTTTTTTATAAATTTATTGCCATATTATTTCTTCTTCATTTATATGAAATTCTATAAAAAATTCTTCTTTTATATAATTTGGACAAAATAATAAAAAAATCTCAATTTAATATATGTCTTTTGATTTTTTTAAATCATATATATAATAGTGATATTTTTATTCTTAACAATCATATGTACAATCCTGGTCCCAAAAAAATATGATTAACCAAAAAAAAAATATTTTACTTAACCCAGCATTACAAAGCATTTATCATTATCAAATAATCATGAAAATACTCTAATTCAAATTTTAAAACTGATAAGTCAAAAGTTTCATTTTTTCTTCAGAATAACCTTGATCTAAGTAATAAGTAAACTTCTTCTTGCCGGTATGTGCCTATGTGTAATAAGAAACAAAAAATACGTAGAGCAACAGTTTGCTAGGACAATGGTAAATAATAATAAAATATACTTATACGTAATCTCACGAAATGTATTATAATTTAAAAACTTTATATATAATTTTCTTTTAAGTTCGAACGAAATATCATAAATTACCATTCATATACCATCATTACTTTATGTTATATTATGAAATACGTTTTTTATCATATAAATAATCAATCAATTTATTAATTTTATCAACGATCCCATTAAATATTTAATTAGATTTGAATATCTTGTTTTTTTATATAATAATAACCTAACTACTGGTACAATATTATAATTTTGTCTCATTTTTTAATTCTTTAAAATAGCAATACAATATAGTGCTCCTGATTAGATTTTTGTATTAATATGAAGCGAAAAGAGTTGTACTTTAACACAAAGTTTCAACAACTAAAACATTTCTTATTCGACTACTAAATGTCGATTACAATAACCCTTTGTCTTTCTAATTGCAGTGGTATACAAGTTTTATTTGTTTAATATAGCAATACTGTATAGTGTTCCTAATTTGATTTTGGATTTTATATGGCGCAAAAAGAGTTACATTTGAACAGAATATTTCACCAACTAAAACATTTCTTATTCAACTACTAAATATCGATTAAAATAACCCTTTATCTTTCTTGTTGCAATGACATAATATTTTTTTTTAGTATAGGAATACTATATAGTGTTTCTAATTTGATTTTGGATTTCATATGGCGCGAAAAGAGCTATATTTTAACACAATATTTCAACAAGTAAAACATTTTTTATTCGACTACTAAAATATCGATTAAAATAACCCTTTGTCTTTCTAATTGCAGTAGTATACAAGTTTTGTTTTGTGGTAAATTAATGGACTTTTAATCAGATGATAGAGGAACACATTTATCTGCACCCTTAAGCGTAGAGAATCAATCAAAGTTCCCAACTATTCCCTACTTGCCCGAACGGATCAAATATTCAAATGCAATGCGATAAGGCGGCCGCGTCCCTCCATTACTTTAAGCAATCACTTATCAGCATCAAAGAATGTTGAGGTTTTCAGTCAATAGAGTCCCTCTCGCCTGCCTCCTCGGGCCCTTATCGAAGCCCGTCCTTTTTACTAGATCAAAACATCGCAATTTCTTTGTCCCGGTTGGATTTTCGATTTATATGCTATCTGGTGAACACGCTCCACTTCCCGACCGCGGGCGGGTGGGGCACGCCGGGCCCGGGACCACTTGAATTTATTTTGATTTACCCGATAATGGAGAAGGAAAATAATTTACAGCTAAGGCTTTTGGTGTCACGCATTATCGCACTCCAGCCTTTTATATTGGAATTTTCTCTGCTTCCATTCAGATATTTATTTCAGTCATGTTTCGAAACACACTTAATCCACTAAAATTTCATACCCTTTCGTATATTTTATATTGTGTAACACATCTGTAATGTGACTGTCCCCCATTATTTCCTTTAATGCTTTAGTTCGCGTAATATCATTTTCATTTTTTAATCATTTTTCACTTTCAAGAAAACGTTCTTGATATTAAATAAAACGATGTTTTTTTAACAATTTCCACTTCAGAATGGTCTGTTGATGCCAGCGAGCCTGGCGAAACCGGTCGCTTTCGAAATAAAGACAAAATCAGAAGTAGTTAAAAAACATCGTTTTATTTAATTATATTTAAAATGAACTTCCATCAAGAGATTTCAGTAAAATCATTTGGTTCTTGATAGTGTTTTACGTATGATTGACACAAATCAAATACATAATGGTTGGAATTATAATGTATGAATATTGTGAGAGTGAAATAAGTAGGTTAGGGAAGAATAGTGTGGTAGTCCATTCATTCTCTCTACCCCTTCGGAGAGACGGCGTTTTGGTTAGTTAGTTAACATAATATGTAGTTTCTTTTGAAATGATATTAATGTTTTATATAAAAATACTAATAAAAAAACTGTTCAGTTTACTGTCAGTTTATTTCAACAATAAATTTAAATCACAATTACTTTTATCCCTGAAATCACATAAACTATGAATTAAGGTATGGTTCTTGAATATTAGAAAATCGATACGTTTAATTTATGTAAATGAATTTACGGGACAATTATATTTGAAAAAAAAACGTATTTCTATAATATAAATAAACAAAACTAATCCTAGTTACATTATTTATTTGGCAAAGATGTTTTCGCTGATAAATGATTTACTGCGCGTCTATATTTAACCGTTTTGTGAATTGAACTGAAAACAAATAGTCATAAATGAGATAGTGACAGCTAACGGAACAATGGCGGATCTCCGATAACCTTTGGGAAAATTCACGCCCCATTGATCTTTTAATTATGTCAAACCACAAATTCTTCTTGTAAAGGGTTCAAACAATGGGTTTGTTTACTATAAAATAGGTTATAGCTTATCGAATAGTTACGCCGAACCGATTACTTGTTTATCACTTTCTATAAACAGGGAGGTTCGCTTTACATCTATCCATTTTGAATTTACTAGTACGTGGAAGTACCACCAAATACAAAGGACTCCAAGTTTTATTACTTCCAAAAACCAACGCTTCATATTTAGTAACTAATTTCAATATCGTTATTGCAAATTGATAGATTAAGCCTTATTAGGTAAAAATATTTTTTTTAATACTTCAAATGGCTCAATATATAGGTATTCCATTATAGTTGCTAGTCTTGGATTATGCGAGCATCGGAGGGGTTCAAAATTGATGCTTTCAAGATGTGATGCTAGCGACAAATGCTGCGCATACTCTGGACGACGAGAAGAACCGGTCGATCTGTGACCAGCTGGGCATTAGGGCAATATTCTCACGGGTGTGCTTTCAAAGAGCGTTAACATATTTGTCACACCCGGAGAGATCAGGACAACCTTGAAAAGTACATAATAATGGGTAAAGTAGAGGGAAAGCGTCCATAAGGACGTCTACCGAGCCGCTGGTCCAATCAAATAGGGTCGCTGACTAGCCTCTCAACAGTCGCAACTGACCGGTGACAGGAGCGCATGATGAGCCATGGTGGACAGTTTACGGTACTGACATGACCCTCACTCGTGGGGGTTGCGACTTAGAAGAAGAAGTAATCGTACTAAATCTTAGGGAATAAAATCACATTTTTTTCAAACTTGTATTTGTTTTATTTATTAAGGGTAATATACAGCGATATCAATTACATATATATAAAAATAAAATAAAAACATTTAGAATAATTAAAATAAGGCCAATTACATGCTATCACAAATATAAAATAATAGTTAACAATTAACAAATGATAGTGTGAAACAAGATTGATGTTAAACTAAGACAAAATAAGGTATACACAATACGAGTATTTAAGAGTTAAAATACTTATAGTACTGGAAATAAAAAATAAAAATAAGATAAATAAATAAAAGTAATATACGAGTATTATAATATCACGTAACATCGTGGTCACATCTATGCCGAAATGTTGCTCCGATCATTTTCTTAAAATTTCGCTCGCTCAAATGAAAGACGTCAATGTCCCCAAAATGCTTGTTGTAGTTATCACAGATTCGATACAATGCCGCGCTCTGAGCGTATTAGCTATTTAAACATTTTAATAGTTTTTAATTTTTTTATTTATTTTGGAATAGTTCTCCATAATGCTGAAAGACGGGCGATTGGGAATGTGTTTGTTTAATAACATTTCTAATGGGGAGACTTTTATTTTTCATTGAATCATTATTTGCTTTCACGTTACATTGTGCTCCACCGTTCGGTACTTCGACGGGAAAATAAAAAGCTCTCCGCGAAGTTCTCGTATTACTTGAGTATAGCGAACCATTAATATTGGTTAGAATGTCCCCGCAGCTCCTTACTGGTTAATTGTTCACATGCTTTGTGCTTTATCCAAACATTTATCTAAATCCCATTTCAAAGTTGTTACATCTTCGCGGAATAAATGTTGCTGGAGCTAACTGGCGCAAGCCGGGCCTCGGAGGTTTATATCTGCCAGACTACATCCCCGGCGTGCCTTACCTTGAAAACACCAATTTCTCTAGTAATTACCACATACCTCTGTATATAGATTCGTATTTGATGTACTTACGTAGTATCGAGCTACATAAAATTATATTGGAACTATGAAATGCATATTCTGAATCCGTGAGAATAGTTTTATGATAACCAATTTTGAACAACTATGTACTAACTCAGACAAATTGTTTTGGGTCTCGACTACAACCTGCCTTACAAAGCGAAATATAATAACGCAGTTCAAAGATCAATAAAGTTTCTATGCTGAAAATATAACTCATATAATACCGCCGCAATCAAGTAAAATCCTATTCAGAGCAACGTAATTCAGTTTGCACCGACTAGGCATAATCCTATCTGGTCAAATGCAGGTAACATGGCGTTCGAGTACCTGGCCTGGAGTAAAAGAGATCTAATATTTTCATTAGCCTCGTGACAAACGGTCAGCTGAATACGTATTTTTTACACGGTCGCCGCTTTTTTCTGACGTGAACCGTATTACGATGAGGATCGCTTGTCGAGAAGTAATTCAAACGGTCAGTTAGACATTTGAGGGGATTATTCCAAGATGGCTTCCCAACATCCGAACGCCAAATGTGCCGGACAGGTGGCAAGAGTTGGAAGTACACCGTTTATAATAATATAGCATGCGATATCATTAATTATTGTCTCGGAGTAGAAATCCGCCTATTGTTCCCTCTTCTGCCAGGTTTATTCTTGGGGAATATTTCGTGGCCCGTTTCTTAGCAAACATCCATAAATTATACACCAAAAAACGTCACGAGTGAAACAATGCAACAAGGGGCGACTTTGGCGAAACTGATGAATCTAATGAAAACATGGATGTACATTATTACGTGTAATATTACGAAATACGAACACACCCTTTTTTACACCGCCTCTACAATACGAAATAGGTATGCAAAATAACAATAGAACAATCATAACGCAAGAATGATCTCTGTTAGTTAATATGTTTTACACCACATTTTAAAACCGGTGTAACTCTTGTTCGATTTTTTTTTATCGGTAACCCGTAATGTTACATAAACTTATCATCATAATTGTTTTACGATTTCACAACTACTTGTAAATTTATAATATCAAAACTTTATAATATTATACTTCATAATGTTTGATTTTAATTTATTAAACGATGTACGACAGAATCTCAAACGCTGATATTAGAAAGGAATATAGAGCGAAAGACGGCATTATGAACAAAATTATGAAAGGATCCCTGCGTTTGTTCGGACATATGGAGCTCATGGGTGAAGAAAGAATGCTTAAAAAAGTATACGTTAATGATTTAAATGGAGTACGGAGTCGAGGTAAAAAAAACATGGCATGACCAAATTTATCAAATTTTAAAGGCTGGTCATGTCAGGAGCCGGAAGAATCGACATGCGTGTATGACTCGCTGTATGAATGTGGAGGAAACTAGAGAGGTATATCAGGATAGAATAGTGTGGCGGTCCATTCTCTCTGCCTACCCCTGCGGGGAAACGGCGTGATGGTTTGTTGTTGTTGTTGTTGTTGTTAATTTATTAAAACCGAATCTTTTTTTTACGAAAACGAATTTTTAATTAAAAAAATGTGTGAATTATGAAACAATTTCATACTTTTATTGATACAGAAACTTTAAATAAAAAATGTAAGAACATAAGAATCTAAGCTATTAGCTTTATTAAGAGTGTGCCGTCATGCGTATACTATCCGATTTCCTTATTTCCATTTTAGAATACAGCAAATATTTAGTTTTCCCGAGAACACAATTTTTCTTAAGTAACTTTGTGGGAATAATAGCACCGGTAATTTACGACCCAAAAAATAATAGATATAAACGAATTTCGTAATGAAAACATAATTCTTCATAAATTAAAAATTTTGTACCTTTACATGCGTAATCGTTCCGCAGAAAAATTATCATCCGTAAAACGCTTTTTTTCCTAATTTACGTCTTGCTAATTTTACGCAAGGGCCAATTTACACCTTACCCGGGTCATTAATAATATTCCAATGAGCCCATTAAGCTTTTACTGTAGCCCCGTACGCGTGAACTTTAAATTCCACCCGAATTGATAATAATATGAAAATTCTTACTGCCTCCAAATACCGGCCAAGAATAAGGTCGGCCGGAGACGCAGCGGGGCGGTAGCGGTGCGGGGCGGGGCGAACGGGCGGGCGGCGGGGAGAAGGGGAGGAAGCATGTTTCCTTTTATACAAAAAAGTGTTCCTGCCTACCGCCAGTATCTGCGGTGAAGAATAAAAAAGCTCGAGTGGCTCTATCTCATCAGCGCGCTGAATGGAACAAGTGGAGGCATCTTTTGTTCGAGTCGCGACCTACTCGGAGAGCTGTCAGATCGCGCGGGAAATGCGATTCCATTTCAAAATAAAAGTCATTCCAATTTAAGTCCCGTCATATCTATACACAAGGTACTTGCCGTAAAATGCTATTTTGATTTATAGGAACAAGCTCCATCCACCATAAAAATTTTAAAATAAATACACGTACACTGGAATAAATATTTTATTATTAGAAAATGACAGAATGTTATAAACATGTACAATTATTGATTAGATTTTCTACAATGAAATGTTTCAATATTTTTATTTATCTTAAAAGGATTTGTCTTACTCTAAAGGAAATTAATATGAATGTTGAAATGAAATAATTCATAGATTTGGCGGAAATACTTTGATATTTTGAAATTATAAACTGTTTAATTGAAACATTTATAATATCAAAATTAATATTTATAATATTAAAGTTCTATGAACTTGTCGCAACAGCTGTTTCGTTTACCAATATTAGCTTTATTAGGTGTTACAATTAACTGATTGTAACACCTGATGATGCTTACATTGGTAAGCGAAACAACTGTCACGAAAATTTCATAGAAATTAAATCTATTGTGATATCTAGAACAGTGTTTTAATTAAACAGAAAAAAGGATTTAAATATTATTATTATTATTGTTATTATTTTGTTGAATCGCTCTATACATCATGACAGCATGAGCCAAATCGTAAAGGGTATTATAGCTATCATAGTGATTCTCGTGACATGCGATAGGTAGCTAATCTGTCGCCATTTTATTGCCACGTGAATTTGCCGAGAATCGAACCCGGAACCTTCGAGGTGGCAGTCAATGCACTTACCACTCGGCCACAAAGGTCGTCAATGTAACTTCCGACGGGAAATACTTACCTTACATGTATTATTATTACATTGTTTTATCTCGTAATATGCTGTAACTTATCGAAAAACGTTGTGTATAATTTTTTTTAAATAATCCATTAAAAAAAAATATGAATTCTTAAGTTATATTAAATTCCACGCAAAGTAAAGAACTATCAATGCACACAGCAATTGATAATGTTTCCCAGCAGATTCATTTGAATATCGAAGGAAAAAACAATTTTCCATTCCTCCCCATTTTCATCGCGAGCCCAGTCCATTGTGTTGCAGTCGAGAGGGCTGACTCAGCCCCCCGCCTCGTCCCGCGTAGCCCTCTCCTCCCCCTCCCCCCTCCGCCCACCCCAAGAGCCGGCCCTATAGACTATATTGTAACAAATTTCATAACAATAATACATTTTGTACGTACACCTCATGGGCGGGAAACCCGTTCCAAATGCCAGAAGAAGGTCAGCGAAGAGCGCGGAATGTTCTAGACTTTCGACGAAGGAATGAAATAAATATCTCTGATATTGCACTCCGTCACAAACCGTTTCATAGGGGTGAAATATTATTTGCGTATTCGATTTTCCTTTTCAATTTGATTACATTGGTATTTAAATCTTCTTTTTCTTCTTCTTCATCAGCTTATCGCCGTCCACTCTTGGACGAAAGCCTCCACCATGTCCCTCCATGTCGATCTCTCCTGCGCAGTCTGCATCCATAGCACCCCAGCGTATCGTTCCAGGTCATCCCTCCACCTCATTTGTGGTCTTCCTACTCTTCTTCTCGTGTCTCTCGGTCTCCAATTCAGCAGTATTTCGGTCCATATTTCGTCTGCAGCTCTAGCGACATGCCCTGTCCATTTCCATTTTAAAGTCGTCACCAGGTGGATCACGTCTGTGACTCTTGTTTTATCTTTCACCGCTTCATTCCTGACTATCTCTAAGGGACAGGCCTAGCATGACTCTCTCCATCGCTCGCTGTGGGACTCTTAGTCTCTCTGCACCGTGCTTTGTCAGAGTGGCAGTTTCAAGACCATTTGTACTTACTGGCAGAACACAAGCTTCATATACTTTCCTCTTCAAGTTGATGGGTGTTTTTTTATTTTTTAATATGTATCCCAGTTTTCCAAAGGCAGCCCAACTTAGTCCGATTCTTCGTTTTAGTTCTGCCATCTGATTTTCTTTATCTAATCGGATACAATGTCCCAGGTCTATATATTCATGAACTTTTTCAATAATTCTGCCATCAACCTCGACCTGAAAGTTTTGTGTGCCCATTACTTTTGTTCATACATAACCCTACTGTTTTGGGGACTTCGTTCAGCTCTTGAAGCATTTTTGCTAATTCCTCGGTATTTAAATACCTACATTATATTGAAATGTACGAGCATGAAAACCCTGCAATTATATAAAAAGGGTTTCCTTTTTATTCAATTCAATTCAAATACATACGTATCATTTACTTTTGCCCATATAATAAATAATTCAATAACATATACTGGATGGACCGCCACACTCTTCAATCCCGTCATTGTACTTCCTTTAATATTTTACTACAGCGTACGAGTATAGTCGTCAATCTACGCGTATTATTTACGTGATGACTAAAATCCATTTTTTACTTTAACATGGACGACTAGATTCGATTGTGCCACGTTTTTTTCGATCGACTTCAGTTTAGTGATCCATTCACACCATCAACGTATTGTATCTTCATAACTCTTATGTTTTCCATTCTTCATACCCGTGCAAGCATCTTCATTATTATGTTTTAAATCTAATGTTTTCAAGGTTATCTTAAATAATCAATCAAGTACAATATTTACTACATTTATTTGCATAATGAACACTCATAAATTCTTCAATTCCTATTAATGAAAATTATGGTGGTGCTGGTGAAGAATGCCTTCTTCTTCTTCTTCTTCTGATTGTAGATCTTGCGATCTGTATATGCAGGATATTTACTTTCTTTCTGTGAAGAAGACGACCAGCCTTCTCTCCATCTCTTTGGTGGTCGTTCTGGTGGTCGACGGCCCTCTTGAGTATCGTGCATCACGATCTTAGGGATTCTTGCTGGATCCATTCTCTCGATTTGGTCCCTCCAGAATCGTCTTTTCTACCTACTCCATTACACTATGTCTTCAATTTTGCAGGATTTGCGAATTTCTTCATTGGGTATCCTATCTCTAAGGGTTCTCCACACAATAGATTGCAATGTTCTCATTTCTGGTGCTCTTAAGAGATGGTTTGGTTCTGACAGTGTCTGCTCTTGCTTCGATTCCGTAGGTTATTGTGGGCCCGAATTCAGAGTGCTACTGGATTACTTCAAATTTTCGTAGCTAGTAATTAGTAAGGCATAATTTGGTGAGTATATTCATTTGCTTCTATAAAGACTACTACAACTTTATTTACGTAGTAAACTGTGATTATGTTACTATCTTCTTCTTCACGTGCCGTATCAGGTCCCCCTGACGTTGGCAATCACTCCCCCATATGTCTCATCCCGGTCCAGTCTCTTATGTTGCACAGCCAAGACATTTGCATTCTACCAGGACCACGCTGCCCTTCAATTTTTCCCATCAGTATAATAATTTAAAACATGATCATTAAGTACACGTATTCTTGTATGTTTTTGTGATTTTTTTATCGTTTATTGTATTAAAATGTTATGTACTGTTAAAATAATCTTTGGCTACTGTGATATTTTTCAATAAACGAGTACAAGCGAAGAGTTGTACTATCTGTAATTGATTTAGATAAAAAATATTGCATACCGGATGTTGGGTATATTTTTCCCTCTTGTTTAAACTCACTATTGCGCAAGCGAGATGCATTATTTGAGACACAGAAAGTATTTAAATTCAAGCATGTTTAATCACCTTCCATTCAACGACGATCGTTATTAGAATTTCTTGATTGTTTTGCGTACGGTGTTTCTTTATTGTTGCATTCTAAGAGATATACTATAATTATTTTCTTCTTCTTCTTCTTCTTCTTCTTCTTCTTCTTCTGCTTATAGACCTTTGGTATGTTCCTGAAATCAGGCTGGCCTCTCTTGGGAGGTTGACTCCCAACTATCTCTCCATCTCTTCGGCGGTCTTCCGGGGGGACGGCAGCCGGCAGGAATCTGATGCGCCACAGCGTGTGGGATTCTGGTGGGATCCATCCTCTGCACGTGCGCATTCTAGTATCTTCTACGTTGCAGATCTCGTGGATGGCCGTGTTCCTCACCCTATCTCGAATAGTCCTCATCTCTGCCACCCGTACTTTAGTCTTGGTTCTTGTGGTATCCGCTCTGGTCTCAATGGTATATGTCAATATAGGCCTTACGCAGGTTTTATATGTTTTGACCTTACTGTCAGTTCTCATATACTTGTTTTTCTTATATGATTATAATTAGATGATTTATTTTATTGTTTTAGGATAGCTTCAGTTAATTAATATCATAATATAAAATGAATATTCACATTTAAATAACGACTTAATTGTGCGCGACAAACATTAATCGCTCTAATTCATGCATGAAATGGTATCAAAAATGTCCTTTGGGTGTCACGGCGAACTTAAATTATAATATTCAGATCCTTAATTAAGTTCTGATGAAAGTAAACTAATTTCGCCACTTTAATAAGCAAGTGGCGTGTACTAGATATGATGGAAGTCAGAAAGCGCATCCAGTAGAGCGGGCAAGTGTCAGGCATACATAATGTGTGGAACTGTGTCCCGGGAAACTATCCACGATATTCACCTATACTTAAACGGAACTATGCATACTAATATTGCGCCACTTTCTTAAGAGCACAGCAAATTTTCAATCAACTTACGGTTGCATATTTTCTAAGTTTACTAGTTCAATAAGTAGCGCTATTATTTGAAATGGTTTATACTTTTAAAAATTCGCTATTGAAATTTTACGTTATATTAGGAATAAGTTAATATAATTACTTTTAATTAAATAGTCCATTGTTTTGGCCGAAACACTATGATAATTCAACATTTGTTAAAAATTAAAACACCGTTATAATATCACAATTTCTTTTTATTCACTGAGAGTGTCGCGACAGCTGTTTCGCCAACCGATGTTGGCATCATCAGGTATTACAATAAACTCCTGTTTATTTGTAACACCTGATGATGCCAACATCGTTTGGTGAAACAGCTGTCGCGACACTCTCAGTGAATAAAAAGAAATTGTGATATTATAACAGTTTACAATTTTTAAAAGTTATTGCCTTTAACTTAAACCTTTAAAATTATGGAATCTTCAACTGACCAAATTGTATTAACAAAACACATTTTAGTTAATTTTTATCAACATGTTTTAAAAAAATTACATCTTAAAGAAGTTTAATGCGAAGATATAAACGTTTACATCATTCTCTCTAAAATGAAGGTATAATACGAGTATATTTAAAACATCAAGAAAAATTAAGTAACTAGTAAAAAAACGGTGTTTTATTTCGTTAAAATTAATTTATATAATATATTTACTCGACACGATGTATGAATGTTGTGAAAGCGATAAAAGTATGTCAGAAAGAATAGTGTGGCGGTCCATTCTTTCTGCCAAGGGTAGGCAGAAAAAGGAGAAGTTGTAATGGTTAGTTCATTAGTTATGATAATTACATAATAAAAACTAATTTAATGATTTAAAATCATCTCAATGACGTACGTAATTGTTTTGTTGAAATATTTTTGTATAAACAGTGATGATCTAAGTGCAATTTGCAACATTTTTTAAATTGAAAATTATATTAAGTGTATCGGTTATTTTTATTTTCTATATGATCCGCTAGATTTTTTATAAACAGAACGTTATTATTCTTACATATATCAAGACATACGTACCTATATAGATAGTATTATCCTTGAATAAAAGCTAGATCCTTCTTAGAAATTCATATTTGATTTACGCCTCCGCAAACTGAAATCTTGGAGTGTCATGTCTATCTCGCGGTTGGCATTGTCCTTCCTCCTGTCCATTACAATTAGTGGCTTGTCACACGTCACATTAGCGACCGGGTAAGTCACTTGGGAGAGTGCATGTAAGCTTGTCGAACCTCCCAGCATCAATTTTTAATACCTACACAGAATACGATCGGACGGAGCAATCCGCCTTACATCTCTGGACGTCTTGTGTTGCATGCTCCTCATATTGTGCAGAAATCCCTAACATCGCAGAATCCATGCAGAATCGTGTGGGAGCAATGCAAAAATGAAAATTCCGCAAAGCGAAATATTCTCACAGACCCAAAGGTGAACACCGTGTACATGATATATTGCAAATCACGTGATATGAAATTCCTTATCTCACAGACTATCTATATATCTTTCTGTCTACATGCCAGGTACATTTGAAACATCCGCGATATCCTGTAGGAGAACCTATGTTATAATAAATGTAAAATCACATTTTTCATCGATTATTCCTCAACGTTATCATTGAATAAAGTGGGTTTTTTTTTATTTTACATGTATTCTGATTAAATATAAATAGACACAACCATTTTTAATAAAATAAAATATTGATTTCTTACTATGAAACAATTAAATTTTCTTGAAAATGATTAAATTTTGATTACTTATTCAAATCGCAAAGCAGAATCACATAAGGTATTCATAAAACACAGTCTACCAAATGTAATCTGGCTGCGGAAACTGCAATTTTATTTTTCATCTTCAAAACTACTGCAGCGTCTCTAGAAAACAGTATTACAAAAATGGCGATACACAAGAGCCAAGAGGGGGACAATCGCGTCTCGTCTCTACGTGTTCTCTTTACGTCCTTACAGCCGTGCAGGAGACGCAGCGCGCGACCTATTCGCCTGGATACGGATACTCTCTTCTCTTATAAGTTCTCCAGGTATGATGTCATACTACGTACAAATAAATTCCACGCACTCGCCCTGGAAATATGTTACCGCAAAGTTTTAACGGGCGCCTTAGAAACTCCCACAGATAATATATTCCGGCGTTCGAGATTTACTAAAACGATGTCTCGAAATTATAACTCAATTCTTAAACGATGTTCGCAACCGAATACCGGTTATAGCGAATGCTGCATTTTAAGTTTTGTTCGCCAGCGCGAAGGAAGCGATCTTTCCAGTTCCTGTGCGAAAACTTTAAAAAACTTTCCAGAAACTTTTGACATGACAAATTGTAACGTCTTCAAAGCAATCGAATGGAAATATTTGTCTCGGAGGCCGAGACTGCAAGGAAACCGGCATTGGGTTCCCCGTAAATATCTTTAGGGAGGTATGGCTTTCAGCGGACTTTTTCCTTAAACTGCATATTAGGGAAATCGCGATTTTTAGAGGGCACCTCTCAAAAGTGTAGAACTCGCCGCTTCGGGCAGAAGAGGAGGGGTGGGAAGAAACCGTAGTGAGGAAAAATGCCTGGACTAGCGCAATTTGACGGCTTCAGAAAGCTTCCTTAATTTATCGTCACCGTAAGGAAACTGCGGTGGGGCAAAAGAATAGAGACTACCGCATGACAAATTGTTATATGAATATTTATCACTAATTGTGATTTCTACATATTTCGTTTTGTTTAGTATTTTACACACTACAATAATTACTTTTATTATTATAATATAAATATTGTAATATCTCTCATAAATGCCATATAAATTAGGTGATTTTTTTAGTCAAGTATATACAAATTATATAAATATGTGGATTTCAATATTTCTCTTAGTAAATAAACATTTCACTCATTATCTCAATCAATTTTATGTAACATTTTGTACAGATTTATCATCATAATTTTACAAACTATGAAATTTTTATGTCGATCATAAATACTTCAATAAAGTTCCAAATTCATTCAAATAGCTTTTTGAAAATTGTTTTGGATTTTATTTTTTGGTCCATTGGGCTATATTGATTTATATTTCGCTTCGAGTAATAGGTAAGCAAGAAGACTATCGAAGATAGATTAATCTTTTGATATTTATGTGTCCTCCTGTCATTTAACATAACTACTACCTAAAACTTACTTAAACAGCCGTTGTTGTCCACTGCTGAACATAAGCATCTCGACTACTTTACTCCGTGTTGTTTCCTGTTTTGTGCCTTTCGCATCCAATTATTATTCGAATGTCATCAGACTATCGATGTGGGGGGTCTCCCTCTGTTTCTCTTGTCTTCGCGAGGTCTCCACTATACCACCTTCTAGTCCATCTAACGTCTACCAATCTGGCAACACAACGACCTTCGTGGCAGAGTGGAAAGAGCTCTGACTACCATACCGAAGGTCCTGCGTTCGACTCCCGGTGATGGCAGTATGATTGTCATACTGGTTTGATCTGGTGTATAATTCACGTGACAGTAAAATGGGCATAGATTAGCTACCTATCACATGCCATGAGAATCAACATTAAAACTTAAAAAAAAATTAAATATGTATATAAATATATATATAATATATATATATATATATATATATATATATATATATATATATATATATATATATATATATATATATATATATATATATATATATATATATATATATAATATATATATATATATATATATATATATATATATATACTGTATATATATATATATATATATATATAGTATATATATATATATATATATATATATATATATATATATATATATATATATATATATATATATATATATATATATATATATATATATATATATATATATATATATATAAACAAAATATATAGTAATTGTGCTAAAAAACAACTTATTGTATTCAAATAAATTTAATATAATTTGAAAATAAATAAATAACATATTCCGCAAATGACCATTTGAGTTAAGCTACCCATTTGACGACATCCATTACTCCCGACCTTTACGTGTTTCAAAATTTCTTGCCTTACATGTATTGTGACTCTTTCATGTTTCCTTTGTGCTACATGGAGTCTCCTTATGGTACATAATTAATCTTCTTCTTCTTCTTTTTGTCCTGTCACACCTCCGTGGTGCATAGGGCCTCAAGGAACCTTCTCCATCCGACTTTATGGCAAGCCTGATGCCTAACATCATCCCAAGTGAGGCCTGCTGCCTTAACCTTGTCCTGCAGGGCTCTTCTCCAGGTGATTCTAGGTCTGCCTCGCTTCCTCTTTCCCCCATAGGGGACCATTATAGTGCGCCCTGAGCGATGCAGGCTGGGTTCCGTCTCAGAGTGTGACCAATCCAATGCCATTTGCGTCTAGCGACTTGTTTTCTAATTGGCTTTTCGCCTGCTATGGTCTAAAGAACGGCACTTGACACTGTTTGGGGCCAATAGATTTTGAATATTGAGCGAAGACACCTATTTATAAACACCTGGAGTTTACCAATAACGTCCGCGGTAGATTTCCAAGTCTCACATCCGTACAGCAGTACGCTTTTAACGCTACTGGTGAATATTTGGAGTTTGAGTTTTCTCGAAATGATACTGGAACGCCATTCAGGGCGAAGCATAGCGAAAGCTCCCCTTGCCTTGTTGAGTCTACTGGCTACATCTTCCTCCGTACCATGAAATAAAATGTTTTCCTTAACGAAATCGTAAACGTCGGACAGATCGACTTCCTGGCGGAAAGAGGAGTCAATAATATCACCGTTTGGGTGAAAATAAAAAAGGAGAAATTACACAATAGTCCGATTCGGCTAGGAAATGCACATGCACTGGCGTGGCGGCGGGCGCAGGGCGGCGGTGGGTGGAGCGGCACCGCCTCGTTATGCGGGGTCTAATAAACAGTTGGGCCGCGATTGTTACATACATCACTAACCACAATTAGGGGTATTTTGGGCGGCGGCCAAAGTACGCCGGGCCTATTAGGTCCCGGTACACAAAACCCGAAGACGAACAAATACGCCGAGAAACTGAAATCGTACGCGAGGGATTCCAGTTTAGATTTTGTAAAACACTTATTCGGTTATTATGGACTCTAGATTTCATAAGGTTCGTTACATCATCCAACGTCTTTACATTTCAAACAGTAATTTCTGAAATTAAATCTTCTTTTTCTTCTTCTTACAGTGCTATGTCAGGTCCCTCTAACGTTCGCTATAATTGTGGCAAATACTATATTCGTGGAAAGCAAAGTGCGAATATATCGTCGGTTCAAAGGTAAAACTCATTAAGTGACATTTTGGTGAAAAATTATATTTTTGCATTTTCTGTGTCAGATTTCTGAATTCTACGTCAGGAAATAATCACCAAATGTGTCAGATAATAACTGTTACTCTTTAATAAATACACTTGGTGATTATTTCCTGACGTAGAATTCACAAGTCTGATACAGAAAATGCAAAAATCAATTTTTTACCAAAATGTCACTTAATGAGTTTTACCTTTGAATCGACGAAATAAGACATGTGTCAGACCCATAATGACTTATGGTATAGAATCGAAGGCTGACACAAATAGAACCAAAGCACTATTACGAACCGCCGAAATGAAGACACTCCGCGCTATTCTGGGCAAAACACCGAGGGACAGAGTCAGAAACATAGTTATACGTGAGACCTGTGATACCGAAGATATGGTCAGATGGGGCAGGAAAAGAAGACGCTTCTGGCGTGACCACGTAGAACGAATGAGCGACGATAGACTCCCCCAAGCAGCCGCAAACAACGTTCCAATGGGTACTCGCCAACCCGGAAGACCTGCACCCGCCTGAAGAGATGGCGAGACAGTTGGAGTTCTGTGTCCCAGGAGACCTCGACGCCATAAAAACAGATCCACAGATCTATTAAAAGAGGAAAGACTATCTTCGTGTTACTAGAATAGTTTCATGTTACCTTCCTGTTGTTTCCTTTAGCTGGTTGGTTTATAGTTTATATTAGATTTATTTTATTTTATGGGTATATTATTAACATTTCGATTCTTCAACCGTATTACTATATACTATTTATACATTTATCATTTACTTAATACGAGAGCTCCATGAAAGGCATAGTTATGTAATTTATGCATAACTCTTTCAAAAATAAAACAAAAACAGTTTTGAAATACAAAGTTTTAATTGTTTAAGACTATTGTAATAAATAAATAAATAAAATTTCATGACGTAAAACCACATCAAAAATTCTTAACCAACTCGAATAAAAATCTTGTATCGTAAATAAAGTAGGGCATATTGATAATTGAAATAAACAGCCCTTCGCGATAACCTTTACCACCACGACCCTTCGTGTCCAATCCCGCTAGTGAGAGCAGCCTGGCAACTACACTGCATATGGCGCTGTTCACCATAATACCCGACGATAATGTATCTTCGTTGGATGTTATGAGGGTAAAGAGATCGGGAAACTTTTAGGTTTTTAGTCTTCCCAAATCCCGCCCGCCCTTTAAAGAAACTGGATTGCAAACAAAACATATTTACGGTGCCCTATTATCACATCTTATCCTTCGAGTTTACATCTATCCTTTTTAGTAATAAATGTCAAAAAGGGGAATGTTTTTGTTACACGAGAGAGAAAATGACCAAGGACCCGTATAATGCTAACAATAGTTCAGAATTTATGCAGACAACCTCGTTGTTCTAACGATTTATGAGTGGAAAAAGTATTCTAAACTTGAATTTTCAATCCTGTTTGTCAGTTCTATTAAATATACTACTGTATGGTTATTCAAATTGTTAGATTTTCTATTTCACAGTTAAAGTATACTTATTTTTTTCATACTTAAAACATTAAAACAAAGATTTCTTAATAATATTTATTTATTCATTGAATTTCCGTTTTTATGTTAAAAAAATCATTTAATAAAACATTAAATACTAAGGGTTTTAACGTATTCAACATGTTGAATTTTTATTTTGTTTAGTTATCAATACATGTATTTTTAAATTAAAAAACAAGTGTCTGAATTAAGCCGAATGATACATTACTTAGATGATCAGAAATTTAATACGACTAGCGTTATTTATAGTATAAAAAACAGCATTACTTTCTAATTCAAATATGAATCTTTAAATTAAATCAAAACAGCGAAACCGGCCAAGAATTAAGTAAGGTGTTTTTAAAATACTTCTTCTTCTTCTTCTTCTCCGGCGCTACAACCCTTGGTGGGTCTTGGCCTCCTCGAAGAGACGTCTCCATCCCGTCCTATCTCTGGCCGTCACCTCCCAGTCTTGCTGCTCCAGGAACTGACAATCTGCCACGGCACCATCCAGCTATCGCAGTCTCGGCCTACCGATGCTTCTTCGCCCTGCTGGATTGTCATACAACACTCTTTTGGGGGGCTCCAGATCTCCCATGCGGTGCACGTGCTCTAGCCAGCGCAGTCTGTTAATCTTTATAATCTTGACCACGCTGACGTCCTGGTATAGATCGTAGAGCTCTGTGTTGTATCTCCTTCTCCACGTCTGACCATCCTTAATGGGTCCGAAGATTCTGCGGAGGATCTTCCTTTCGAAGCAGCTTATTTTGTTTTCATCCCGTTTAGTGAGCGTCCAAGTCTCCGAGGCATATGTTAGGGCTGGTCTAATCAGCGTTCTATATATTGTGGTATTTGTCTTTCTAGACAGTAGACGCGATTTTAGGTGCTTATTGGGGCCAAAGTAACATCTGTTTGCTGCGAATATCCTTTTTCCAATCTCTTCACTGACATAATTTATTTTGTTAACTAAGGAGCCTAGGTACGTAAACTGTTTTTAAAATACTAGTTGGTCATTATTACTTATTAAAGTAATTGAACTTGAAGAATTAATAGTAAATCATTATTTTTCAAGCAACAAAAATATATTCGTTGTTTTAATGCCCTTGGCATCATACTCATACACAACTCAAATATATCGTTACATCCAAATTAATATAAACGACATGAAAAATTTATTACGTACAATTGATTGTTGGGAAGGCTATCCTCGAAGATATTATTTTATTATTACTTGTTTCGTATTACTTTTAGCTCCCGGCCCCTAATTTTATTATATCTGCAATCAGCATAACACCTTGTTTAACAACATAAACTAGTTCCAAAATACAAAATAATTTTGATTTAAACTAAGGATTTTTATTTGAAATGGAATGTCATACTGATTATAGATAATTAACTTAATCAAGTATGTTTCTAATCAGGCTTTGAAAAAAATAACTAAAATCTTTTAAGTGTTTCATGGAATTCAAGAAAATGTGTTTTAACAGTATTATTTGTTAATAATACAACTAATCATCACGTCGTTTCACTGTAAAAGTAGGCAGAGAGAATAGATCGCCACAAAACTCTATCCTGAAATATCTTTCTGAATTCCTTCATATTCATACAACGAGTCATACAAACACAATGAACCTTTAAATTTTTTTTTATTTAGTTTTACCGCATTTTGCATGATCTTCTTCGACTCCAAAATCCTTTTAAATCATTAATATATACTTTCTTAACACCATTTTTTCATCCATGTATTTCATATGTCCACACCAACGTAGTACCTAATCCTTTCATAATTTTGTTCATATTACTTTCTTCTTACATGAATAACATAATCTAAGAAATATCTAAACTTTTGTTGTTTCCGTAACCTAAAATTTGTAATGCGAGAATGATAATATTAAAAATTTAATTCGAATAATTGATACGTTGTGTTGGCTGCATGCACTCCGTACTATTAGCTGGTGAATTAATAAGCAGGTAAACAGAAAGGCACGGTATTGTGCTAATCGTGTCGTGAACGCCATATTAAAAATTACATTTGACGTACTGTAAATACACGAACGATTCCCCTTTGATTATTTTCATCAAACAGAATTTTATGAAATTTTAACTGACATAAAGTGTGCAAGTACTCGTTTATGTTAGAATTTGTTTGAACATAACATGTTATGTGAAATAAAACTATTAAGCTATTATTAGTTCTGAGTTTTTACATATCGCACGCTTAATAGTAAACTGACCGATTATGGTTTAGGTCATAATTAAGTTAACATTAGACAGATCCATCTATTTTTCACAATGTTAACGCTATCCATTCGTACGTACGATAATCGTTCACAATGTTAACGCTATCTATTCGTACGTGTTTTTCGACTGTTTTTGTTAAAACACCGACTCGTATTAGATTGAGCAAAACTTGCTTTTTTGAGTTCTGCCAGTGTTCTTTTAAGCATGCGATATTTTATCTGAAATATTCATAAAACATAATTATCATCATTGCTTTATAAAACCATGTAAAGTCATGCAATAAAAGTAGAAAAAATAATAGTCTTCCTTGACATAAATTACTTGTGATTATTTAATGTTGAAAAAACATACGTTTTTATGTTTTGTTGCGTTTTTTATAGGTGGCCTGTTTTCCTTTACAGGTGTATTATCAAATATTTGATACTTGATAATGCCGTTGCAAAGCAAAAATGTCACTTCCAAATAATATTATGTAACATACTCGTAGCTTCTCAAAAACGGGCGTCAATGTAAATTTAAAAAAAATTAATACAGAATTTTGTTTAACGGCAAAAATTTTAATTTTATTTGTAGTAAAAAATCATCTTTAACTTAAAAGAAATCGAAATACTCGTATATGATATATTTTCAACAAACTTGACACTCTGTGAATTTTCATAATAATAAATTATTGTGCATTGAAAACACTTTTGAAAAGCTGAAAATATAATATGATAAAACTGTTTTGTAAAAATTCGTAACATAAATTTTGGTATACTAATTTCTTTAGTTTTTTATTCTTGTTTTTCGCGATTATGGTGTTAAACTGGATCACAAAATCGGTAATCTCTGATGAAGATACAAACAGAATCAAAATAGGTAAAAAATATTTAGTGTAAAAAACTAAAAAATAATAATAATACAAAACATTCAATAGCTGAATAGTAAACTGTTTTTAATCAAACCATCAAAACCTTTTAGTAATTAAAGCTTACAAAAACTGATATATAAATTACTAACATAACCATATCATACATTTTTTATTTGCGTTCGTTATTTCAAATAATTTATTTTCAACATCCATTATTCCATCTTGTACCTGAAAATTCCATTTCGCTGATAATTGTTTCGTCTGACTTTTTCCCGTTATACGTTTTAATTATTTCCTACTGTTGGTTCTGTAACCTGTCACAGAAATGTGCAGTACAAAGTTTGCATTAAATGCGCGGCTCAGGGTACAGCGCTCCGTAATGACGGTCGCCGGGCTCATGCTCTCCTAATGACAAGACATTTCAAGTGACGCTAATTGAAAGAAACACTGCCATCTTACAACCTTAAGGAATAACTACGCTTAAAGAAATATTACAATCCATACAATTAAAAAATCATCGACAAATATTAATATTTATGATCATTTGATATTAATATTAAATGTTATTTTTCTTAATCGTTATAAATTAGAAGATTAAATTATTTTTTATTATAAAACAGTTAACGCTCGATTGAGGATAATCACGTTGTTATTTATTTAAAACAATATTTTTTTATATCTAAATAACTCAAAGGTTTAGGTTGTCTCAAAGATATAATATGGAAAAACAAGTATATGAGAACTGACAGAAAGGTCAGAATATATAAAACCTGCGTAAGGCCTATACTGACAAATACCGTTGAGACAAGAGCGGATACCACAAGAACGAGGGCTAAAGTACGGTTGGCAGAGATAAGGACGCTGAGGATGATAGCAGGAAGGACGATTCGAGATAGGGTGAAGAACGCGGCTATCCGCGAGATCTGCAAGGTGGAGGATGTCGTGAGATGGGGCAGACAACGCAGAAGATACTGGAATGCGCACGTGCAGAGGATGGATCCCACCAGAATCCCACACGCTGTGGCGCATCAGATTCCTGCCGGCTGCCGTCCCCCCGGAAGACCGCCGAAGAGATGGAGAGATAGTTGGGAGTCAACCTCCCAAGAGAGGCCAGCCTGATTTCAGGAACAGACTAAAGGTCTATAAGAAGAAGAATAATATATATTTTTTTAATTTTAAATACGAGAATTTAATCTCGTTTTTGGAAATACACTATGGGAAAAATGATGGCATAGGTAACCTAAAAATGCATTTTTTTAAATGCTATTGGAAAAACTGTAATTTCTCAGATTACCAGTAAAAAAATCTCTAAATGTTTATGCAAATGCACTTTTTTCAATACAATTTTAGAGGTGAGAAATATACATATATTTATGTATGTACCTATACATATTATTATTACATTATGAATATATCTATATTTATTGAGCTGTAAGTAAGAAATTATATGGGTATAATATCTAACATCAACGGTTAATACATGTTTACTTTTGGATATACGTTCATAAATCCGTATAATGGGTGATATATGTAGATTTATAACCAGTACTTTAATGAAATAAAATTTGATATAAATTTGAAACTGCATGCAGACTCCGTAGTGATATTTTATTTGGTCGTTTGTATAAAATAAAATTTATATCCGAACCAATTGCAAAATAAGTAGCGCCCTAATTCTCCGTAATACAGGTTGACAGCTGGAGTCCCCATTCTGGGAATATGGCCATTTATCTGCTCGTCCGACCGAATATATCATGTATCGCTGTGCTGCAGTGATCAACAAGTTTTGACTGATTTTTTTTATAATTCGTAATGGAATATTCGAAGTTGAAGTGCAATATCCTAACGTTTATGCAGCACAAAATATTTAAACGATTTATTGTTATACAAATTAACATTAAACCATTTCCTTCAGTATGTAGTATATAGTATGCATTGATAATGCACGAAGACGAATTGTATGCGAGAAATATATGTACCTATGTCTTTGAATTATTTATAATTGTTATCATATATTATGTTATAAATTTATGTGTTTATTTATTTGATAATAATTAGTTATAGAATTTTGCATTTCAAACCTTTTTAATAATAAAACTAATAACTAACTAACCATCACGCCGTCTCCCCAAAGGGGTAGGCAGAAATAATGGACCGCCACACTATTGTTTTCTGACATTCTTCCCTCGTTTCCTCAACTTTCATACATCGTGTCATGCACGCACATCAGTTTCCCAAACTCCTCATCCATCTATATCCACTCAAGAACGCTGTATTTATGCACGTCTCACACGTTATAAATTAAACTTTGATACGAAGCCACTGTTTGATGGTTTGACAGATTTTTTTAAAAATTAAACACTTTTTCATTTAGTATAAACCACTTTATTTGAGTAAGTAGCTCCAACCGGTTTCACTCTGTAGCGAGCTTCCTCGGGGCTATACACAAACTGATATCAGCTCGCTACAGAGTGGAACCGGTTGGCGCTGCTTACTCAAATAAAACGGGTTATACCGAGTGAAAAGGTATTTAATTTTATTTTCAAATTACGTTTTAAATAGTTTGATTGCAAATTGGTTGGCGGGTTTTCCAGAACGCCGAAAGGTTAAAAGCGTAACACGTGAAGATTCAACAGTAAACATTTATTACGTACGTAGTTGTCTCAAGATTGTATTATACGTTAGCGAGTTCTTGCGAAGAGACGCTGTATCTGATGCGTGCACTATATTTTATTCATATTATTATTAAAGTGATCCGCTCGAGCAAGGCGCGCCGTTCTTACGCAACAACTTCCGAGCACCAACATTTCTCTTAATATCCGTGACATAACACTCGCACATAACATCTCCTCACGACCTCAGGTGAGATGATAAACAATGGATGGAGGGACGGAAGTAATTTATGCTATTACGTGAAAAAAACGGTATACGATACGACCGGCCGTGATTCCTCTGCCGCGCCGCGCGAGGTGTATCGCGCCGCTGTCACGTTCCAGCGTATGTTTATTACGATTAAGCAGTAGGCAGATTTATGGCTCGAATTATCTTTTATGTAAGCAAAACTGGCGTAAAAACTTTCCGAGAGTCTTGAGAGATGACATTTTATAACAGTTGTTAACAAATGTTTATTTATCAGACTTAAGTGATTTGTTATTATTGTTTATGGTGAAATTAAACTTTTATGATTTTCGCGCCGAGGCGAGGAATTAATTGTTGAATTTAAACAATTGCACGCTATATTTTTCGGCGTTTGGAGTTTTAGATTGATTGCCTGAGAAAATTGACTTTAAAAGTTATTACTAAAAATAAAGTAAGAAGTTTTTTGTCTCCAATTTAAACTTTTAGATGACTTTTACTTTTCAATTTGTAACGATTGATGTAAATGCATTTTGTTCGCAATAAAACAATGAAGTCAAGTCATCGCGTTCTATTGTGGCGTTATTTTAGGAAAATACTTCAATAAACCCACCTAGAAATACAGAGATGAACATTTTCACCCTCTTCATTTTTTCTTTCACTCGTAAAACTTACTCTTCTGAATTAAGCAACTTTGAGTTTTGTTTCTCGCATTCGGACTGATCCATTATTTATGAAGTAAATGTATTATTTATGATGGCTTTCATAAAAAAAAACTATTGTTCATTCTTGAATAATTTACAGTTCAAAATGTAACGTAATAATCTAAAGGTTGGGGCGTAAATTGACGAATAAATTTGCAGAAAAGTATCTCTCCCGGCATCAAAATAATACCGTTCCTAACAAATAGCAAATCATCCTAAAATTTATTATTTATGAACTCTGTGTGTGAGAAAAATACGAGTTCGCCGGCTCAGTGTTGGTAATGGGGTCGTAAAACAAAGAAAGACGTTTCAATAAGTAAATTACTTTAATTCGTAACACTAATTGGAGCAAACATCGCGACTTTTAGAAAAAAAACACATAATTTTATTTTATGAATTTTTGAAGCATAAAATTTAATTTGCCTTTTGACCGTAGCTTCTGTCATCTAGTCTCTTATAATAATTAACGTAAAATTTCGCTGAAAGGTTTACAGCATCTTCTTCCGTGTATATAGGAGTATATCCCATGTGGATGGATGCTCGCAGGCGACTGAGGAGGATGAAGGAGCCGAGGTAGCAGACGAGAGCCCTCGGGCTAACTGGCAGACGAAGCCCTGTTATCCGCGACAGCGTCTGCAGCGCCATGGCCAGCAGCAAGGACAGCAGGAGAGGCACGGACCACCACGTTTGCGTGCACAGAGACTTCTTCCCCACTCGGGTCAGCCTCTCGCATAAGCGAGTGGTGTCAGCCACCGCCGTGTCGTCAGTTATGAATACAGGCAATCCTGAAACTTCTTCATTATCTTGAGAGAGAGCGTTCATAGCGCAAACGTGTCCCCACGCCACGTTCCCGGCGTACACAATTTGCTGTTTTCCGCCCGCGCCGGCGATCTGCGGCACCTTCCCTCCCATTCTGTGAGCTATGCTTATTATGGACGTTATGAAATTGGGATCCTCTTCTCCGTAAATAAAAGGTGGTCTCAGGGCTATTGTCTTCAGCTTTAAACCGTTTTCTGTAAAATCATCATTCGAATATAAGCGCAAGTAAAATAGTTCATCAATCATTCCCCGGAGGAAATTGAACCAGTTAGGCACCCTAAAACGAGAATTTGCTGGGCTTCGTACAGACATCGAATATCAATGTACTAGTGTATAGTATTTTATAGAAAGTCCAGAAATTATATTATACATCATCTCAAACAATACAACCATATATTTATTCAACTATGTTATTTTTTCTTCGGGTAATTCTAGTACAAATGCATAAATTTGGAGAAAATTTAAAAAAAATTTGGAGAAAATGTATCTGAGGCTTTTTACATTATTTCAAATATGTGTACCCAAACCAATTCCAAAACATTTGGATCTATCATCGTTTTTTTCGTTCTTCAATTAATATTATTATCTTACTTCTTATATCAATTTTGTTTAATATACAGGTATAACCAATTTCTTCTATGTTCGCCATACTTTGTGTTATAGGTGTTATATATTTTTCTTTTTTTACATACTTTGTATTCAACACTCACTTTTTAAACAAATTAAAATTTAATATCTAAAATAATGTTATATAACATCTGTCAAAACTGACCATATTTGTAAACAATTTTATAATATTTTAAATTTCTATATTCTCGTAATATCACTGAGGAAGGACTGGGTAGTCCGAAACATGTTTGATATTTAATATTCATTTGTTTGAAAAGTGAGTGTTGTATACAAAGTATAAAAAAATATTAATTCATAACCAATTAGTTGATTTTAATATTACGTAAAATGTTTACAGTTTACACTTTTACTACAGTACCATAAAGTTTTTAAATAAGCGCAGCATATTAACACAATTTAAGTTAGGTATCAGCCCTTGATCACTACATTACAAAATGGAATATAATGTATGAAAACAAAAGGCATTAAAATAAAATGATGAATCACTTACTGGTCGTAGTTCCATTTGCCGCTAAAACCATTTGTTCCGATTCAAATTTGGAAGCCGCGAACCCTGGGATGGTAAAGACCCCATTCGCCGGTGGTAGGGCTCTGCTCTCGGTCTGGTTGACTATAATAGTTATGCAGGCGGGCCCCAGGTAGGGCACGATGGCCACCTCGGCCGAGCTCGTGAGTATCAACCGGCTAATGTCATGCTCCCGGCAAAGCCAAATAACGTTTCGAGTTCCTGAAATAAATTAAATTGTGTCTGTACAATACTCATTAATGTGTATATTTTTCCGTTATGTTACCCAAATGCCGAATGCTCAGAGTTCCCTGGACAGACATGGTTACCAATACCGAAGTCCTGAGGCGAGCTAGAGTTGACAGGTAACTGTTATCAACTATCAAGGTTCGAAAGATTTCACATCTGGGTCATATACTGCGTGGGGAAAAGTATCACCTTCTCCAACTGACATTGGAGGGGGAAATTGAGGGACGCCGAGGGCCCGGTAGGAGACAAATGTCCTGGCTGTGAAACTTGAGGGATTGGACCGGCATTCGAAGTGTGGAGAAGCTGTTCCGAGCGGCGCAAGACAGGGACAGGTTCGCCGAGGTGATCGCCAATGTTGGGGGGACCCAACAGGGCACTTGAAGAAGAAGAATAAGATGTTACCCAAGCTATAAAATAATAATAATACAACAACAACAAACTATCACGCCATTTCCCTGCAGGGGTAGGTAGAGACGTTGGACCACCACTCTACTCTAACCTGACACACCTCTCTAACTTCCTTCACATTTATACAACGAATCATATACGCACGTCGATTCTTCCGACTTCTAGCATGACTATCCTTTAAAATTTGATTAATCTGGTCATGCCATGTTTTCCTCGGTCTACCTCAACTCCGTACGCCATTTACATCGTTAACATATACTTTCTTAACTATTATTTCTCCATCCATGCGCTCTATATGTCCGAACAATAATAATAATAATAATAATAAATAATAAAAAAATTGTTGAATCGCTCTTTACATCATTACAACGCGAGCCAAATAGCTATCATTATGATTATTATGCCATGTGATAGGTAGCTAATCTATCGCCATTTGATTGTCACGTGAATTCTGCATCAGACCAAGGACAGTGTGACAATCACACTGCCATCGCCAGGAATCGAACCCGGAACAAAGTCGGCAGTCAAAGCACTTATTACTCGTTCACGAAGTTCATCAAGGAAGATAATTTAATAATAATAAATAAATAATAATAATGAATCAATAATAATAATAATCACAATAATAATACTTTTTTATAAATTTTGGTTCTAAATTTCTTTTCGCCATTACAAAATTGTTTACAAAAACAAAATTTCATTACATGAATATATGAACAGTCTTTGGAACTCTCTTTTCTTTGTCTTGCCAAATACTCAAAAACGAAGATTATAATAAAATACTATCGTATCTGAAACACGCATTTCAATAAAAATGTCTCAATAACTTTTATATCCAATTAAACTTGTAGAATTATATATGCAGTGAGAGTTTAAAAGGTTTTAAGAAAAATGTTTTGTACAATTTTATCAAAATTTATGTGCTTATAAATTAGTTATTCATAAGACTAGTTTTGACCAATCCATAGAAATTGATATTTTTCTTTCATCCGTAATTATGTTTGTTTTACAATTTCAAATTACGTATTTCGTTGAAACTGTTGCTTTTTTATGAATACGCACTTGGTAAAAACAGTATCGGACCAACCACGCTTAAACACCGGATTGAAAAATAAATAAATAATGTGAACAATTTTATTTTTGAATTAGTAACGTAATTTAACTGTACCTTCCACGTTGTTTTCTTGCAATTTGTGTTGGTTTGGAGGAAACTCATAAGACACGTGTGCCGCACAGTGGATCACACACGTAACTCCTGTGAAGGCTTCGTTTATTGATTGTCTATCCGATATGTTCCCGATTATAGAAACAATCGGAATTGGCTGTTTATGATCTGAAATAAATACAATAACTTTAATTAATACGAATGAAAACGTCTGTTTTCCAGAAGTTTAATTATATTTTATGGGTATAACATGTTTTGCATTTCTAAGACATTATCATATATTTATTATCAAACATTTGATTTACCTTAACAAGACGAAACATATCATGCCCATAAACCACAATAAAACTTCTAAAAAACAGACGTTTTCATTTGCATTTATTGCTTAATTTGGATTTTATATCATTGTACAAGATGTTATAAATACAATCATTTTACAAAACACATATTTATTGACTATTAAATGGCGGTCACGTGAGGAGTCGAAGAAATCGAGGTGAGTGCATGACAAGATGTATGAATGTAGAGGAAGCGAGAGAAGTACGTCAAGACAGAACAGTTTGGCGGTCCATTCTTTCTACCTACCCTTCCGGGGAGACAGCGTGTTGGTTAGTTAGTCAGTTCGTTAGTTAGTCATTTTGATTGATATGGTAGTTCCGTGGCGACTTCAATTTGAATACGCTGGTATTTGTCATCTTATATGTACTGTTGATATAAAATATCGTTTTTTAAATATTTCTCCCGGACTAACTTTGATTATATAATATTTTATATTCTTCTCGTCTTCCTACGTCGGTTGGCGGTTCTGTTGACTACTACAATCTGGGAAATAGTCAATCTAAGAATCTCGCCAAACTTCTGACCTTGGCATCTTCATATGTCTCTTAACCAATAGTCCTAACGTCTTCCGACTGATGTATTCTTTTCAACACATCCCTCCGTAATTATACTTAAAAACTCAAATCGATTGCCACGAAACTTGTACCAAATATTGCATACTCCTTAAAATTTATCATTTTATTTTACATACCTTGAAACGACTGTAAATTGGGTCACATGTATTAGAAAGATGAGTTATTGCGTGTCACGTTAGATTTATAACTATACATTTCATCATATAGAAATAAAATGACCCGAATAATTTGTGGAGCGCTGGTGACATTTCACTATAGATTCTTACCTGTCAAATTCGTTGTAACTTTTTTTTTTCTGATTTATGAACTGCTCATATTGGTATTTTTTTGTTAACGTTAAATAGTATACATGTACCTACATAAACACGTGTTCTAATAAAAACGTTAACGATTAAAAATTTTGTAATATTCTGCATACATGTTATAAGGTTAATTGGTTACATATTTACTTTATTTTACTTTGAATTTGCTCATATTGTTCTCACTTTGAACATCCTCCGAAATATCCTCATACATTTTGCGCTATATATGGGAGAATTTTGAAATTTGTTATTTTTTTTAATGAGGGCTTTAGTTTCTTTCTTTTTTTGTCTTGTGGTAATGTTCATGCTGGTTAATTTTGATCTTCCTTAAGAATTCTGCGGAGATGTGCCCGTTGACAATTTTGTGAATGAGGAACAAAACATTGCATAAAATTCATTTCTTTAAATGTCATCATTTTCAGCTCTTTCAGCTTCACTTTAATCCTAGCATATCTGCTTCTCCTTAAAATTATTCTCATTGCTTTATTTTGGAAAATGTATAATCTTTGCATCATAATATTAAAAGGCAAAAACCCGAATGTCGTCAAAAAAAGTAGGAGAATATTTTTAATACAAGAGAGTCGAATACTCGGATTCTCTCCAAAACTAATTCAAAATCCACACAATGCCCGTGACCGAGAAAGTTTCTCGATTATTTTGAATTTTGTTCTGATTATTGTTGTATGGCAGTAGTGTAGAAAAAAACAGAGAATAATTTGGTGTTGTTAATTGTGAAATTTTTAACGCGTGTGAAAAAAAAATTAAAACTTATTACTAATTACGATTGTATAGTGAAACAAGTTTTTTAAGTCAGATACTAGTTGCAACCCGTGAATATTTCATTGGTTGCAACTAGTATTTTCATTTGCCAAAAAAAAATAAGCTGCTACAGTAATTTTGAAAATTTGTAAACCAAAGTAACATTTTTTTAAACAATTAAAAAATTTACTTAATATATTATACATTAAACAAAATAAATATTATCTTTACTTATTTTTTTAAATAGAATATTAATGAATGCAATACATCAATAGCAAAAGAAAATAACGGTTTTTGAATTCAGCCCTACTTAACAATGTTTATTTATCATCATCTCGAGCAGCCTTATTTGGGAGACGGCTCATCCGTATTATCACAATTGTGAAAGATTAGCGTGATACAGATCGCCTGATATATAATACTGACGCTTATACAATTAAAATCATTTATTGAGATAAATACGAAAGGAAAAATATTTCGTTAACGTTAATCTGAATCAAATAATAATTATAAGTCTTGAAAGGATCGGAGAGCGGCATAGATTGTTTACTTTCGCGAAACAATCGAGATATTATGACAGCTTCCGTGTTTGCTGGAAAACCTTTGAATATACATTATTTATATGGTATAATAAATGTTGATATCGTAGATAAAATACAAAATACCAAAGATTTAACAAAATTTTGAGTAAATATTGAAATTATTTATTTTTATGTATGGAAGTGAAGCTTGGAGCTGGCAAAAGAATGAAGAAAGTCGGATAAACGCCGTAGAAATGACATCACGGAGAAGAACGTGCGGGAAAACAACGTATGATATAATACCAACCGACGAAATAAGAAAGAAATATAAGGCAGATGATTGTGTCCTAAATAAAATTAAAAAATAATCACTTAAATTAGTTGGACGAATAGATGAGAGAATAATGATAAAAAATATATATACAAGCGGTGTGAATAGAAAAAGATACCGAGGACGGTCGAGGAAAATATGGCCTGACCAAATTAATCCATTACTAAAAGGTGGCCACATTCGAAGTAGGAAAAATCGAATTGCGATGCATGAATACAAAGGAAGCTCAAGAGGTATGTCAGGATAGTGCAGTATGGCAGTCCATCGAAATCGTCGAAAAGGTTGGTTAATTAGGATTTATTTTGAAACATATACATACCTTTCGGATGACGTTCTGAGTTACATTATTTTTTATAAATAAATTCACTTTGCAAAATTCATATGAAGAAAGAATAAAAATAAATCTATAAAAAAAAACTTTAATATTCTTTATAATTTCAAAACACGTTGACTGTTTTGAAAAACATGTCGATTTTCGACTTAAATTTTTTTAATCTGATGTAATATATATGTTTTATTTTGTGGTTTGAAAATATCTAATCAGTTATTAAAACGCCATATCTACCAATACGTACAATTTGTGCCTTCCAATTACGTGTGTGGCACTAAGCACAACTCTGGAAGTATCCGATTATTATTATTTTTATGGGAGTGAAGAGTGAGTAACGGAGGTGTCACTTAAGAAAGTGTATTTAAAGTTCAGGTAAAAAAATATTCACAAAACGTTAATGGTTGGATGGAAACCCAACTGTTGTGAATTATATAATAATATAATTAAGCATTGCTTAGAATATTTCGCTGCCCTGTCAAAGCTAGGTCATATACGAAACCAGTTTTCGCTTTGTAAATAAATATACGAGTACATGGTTTTGTTTCTTACAATAATTATTTAATCTCATATTACAAGGCAAATGTATCTTGTAAACGTAACAGAGGTAAACATTGACGAAAATGTCCGTTTTCATCAATGTTAACCCATTCGCTTCGATTTTTTTTGCAATGTTTTTACAGCTGATACCGAGTTATTATTTTATTAAGTATACAGTTTAACGTGTAATAATTAACCAAATTTAGCTTTTTAGTAAATTAACTAAAGCATTTTTAACGATATAGATAATATATTATAAATAAACTAATTATATATTTTTAATATATATCCGACGACTATCGTGGGTGAGTGGCAATAGCTATGACTGCCACACCGAAGGTCCGGGGTTCGAGTCCCGGCAATGACAGTGTGATTGTAACAATGTATTTGGTCTGGTGTAGAATTCACGTTAAAATAAAATGGCGATAGATTAACTACCTACCACATGTCATGAGAATCAATCACTAAAATGTTGTATAGAGTTGGTAATTGGGTTTAAGTAACCTGATTATTCAAAAATGTGGAAAGCAACGGGAGACTACCACTTTAAGAGCCCAAGTGGCATCCTATGAACCAGCAAAAATGTTACACTTTGCAGCAAACTAATCCCTTAGGTTGAATCTACCGAGAGAGACAGTTCGAGTAAGTATTCAAGTACAGTTAATCGTCGTTTATCCAGACTAATTGGGACCGGAGGTGTGCCGGATACCGATTTTTCCGGATAATCAAACAGGCGCTAATTTTTTTAGCAAAATAAGGTTCAAGTCGATGTTTTTCACCTCGACTCATTTATTGGCCCGGCGAACTTCGTACCGCCTCAGAATCAATAAATGTTGTGTTAACTTATTAGTTGAATTAAATGAAGTTATTTATTAAGTTAAAATGAGTACTCAAAATGAATTAAGTTCAATAAATGTGCAAAAATCAAAATGAAAAGTATTTGAATTACATTGATATGAATGTAATTCACATGGCGGCAGAGGGATTTGCTTTATTGAAGCGGATCGAAATGATTCGCATAGCATTGTTGCACAACTTCTGTTAAACTATTATATTTGCTGGGTGGGATGCACTCGGGTCAATTTTTTCCGATGTGTTAATAGTTATTCTGCTATTCGGCACGGAGACAAATCCAACAAATCAAAGATCATCAATATCGGAAAAGCCGTTCTTGAGTTATAAATGGTGTAACTAACACGACTTTGTTTTATGTATTATATATAGATGCAATTACAAAGTTGACTGCAAAAACAAGTATTTATGTAGTACATGTACATAAAAAAGGCTCACATTACTCTACAGCAGTGCTCCGCAATCTTTTCTCACCTACGGCACACCTAAATTCTTCCTAGAATTCCGAGACACACCAAAAGCTAAAATTCGGTCTGGACATGGGCGTCAATCACCTCAGAAGACGTGTTTTTAGCTCATCGGCGACTTCAGGCTAGTAGAAATCAGCAGCGACGTTTTTTTGCTTTTCCCGAAAGATCGATGGTCCAAATTTTCACGAATTCTACTGGCCGGAAGTCGCTGTTAAGTTTAAAAATTTAGGTCGCCAGCAACTTTCGGCCAGTAGAAATCAGCGGCGATCGATTTTTCACGAATGACCTAAAATAAACAAAAATAGTCACCAATGTCTCCTGAACTGATTTACGAAAGAGTCGACTGTTTCGCAATTTATGAGTTTCGACTAGAACTAAATATTTTTTTATCATGAATTTGGTCGCGGCACACTTGCATCCGGCTCACGGCACACCAGTGTGCCGCGACACATCGGTTGCGGAGCACTGCTCTACAATACTAAAAAAATATCAGAGATTTTTTTAACAAGATTTCCTCGTCTTTTTTTTGCCCTTCATCATCTCGGCTTGTCCGGATAATTGACGTTCCGTTTAACTGACGTCCGGATAAACGACGTTCTACTGTACTTGTATGTTTGTTGCGTTGTAACAGGCGAACATACACATCATATAGCTTTCAGATTTCAGATATACTTACTTGCCACATGTTCGATCATGACATCATATGACATCATATGATGATGATGATGATAAGCAAACCGATTAAATACTTCATAGTATAATATTCCATCGGTATTCAAGAAACCTTAAATAATAGAGCTATTACTAAAGTGTGTAAAAAGTTTTATATTTTGATATAAATTGGGTAATATTACTATATCTATGTGTATCCAAACGTTGAAAATATGAAGGTTTAGGTGAATTGTGTGCTTATAAATCTGTGTATATCGATGAAGTCTGCCATTTTATAATAGAAATACACGAATATATTTACAAAGCTGCTCAGTGGAGTGTATTGCCGGTGCTAACTAGTTGATAGATACTTACTCAAGCAGTTGCGATAAGGTTTCAAATCCAGAATCCTTATCTCCGAAACACCTGACTGCCTTAGCTGGATCTCCCGAACTATGTGCTGACCCAGAAACCCGGCTCCACCTACAGGGAGCGATAAGGGAGCAACAACACACGTTTAGCTAACTTCTCATACACGTGCAATTATAAGTAAAAAAAAAAGAGCAGGAAAACTAGATAGATAAATTAATAAAATATGAAAATATTTACGAAATGAAAATACCTCATTCAAAGATAGAAGTAGCAAACAAGATTGCTTAACTATTATTCGTTTCAAAATGTAGGTTTTATATTTGCAAAATTCAATAATTTGTAAGTTATTTTATTTTTTTTACAATAGTATTTATGTATTTTAACAAACGAAATTCTTATATTCACGAGAATCAATTTACTTTTTACATCGATTTGGCACGCGCTATAATGATATAAAAAGCGATTCAATAAAATAATATTAATATGTATATATATTATATGAAAATTATGATTTTGACTGATTTTATTATAAAGTTTTAATTACGAAATGATTTTCTTTATTACATGTATAAAAGTAATTTATTTTTTTATGTTTATTTTTTAATAAACTTTAAAAATGGGTGTTGACATTATGGAAAATATCATTTTTTAGGATTTAAATAAATAGTATTAGAATTTATTATACAATCTTCAATATGAGCAGAAAATAGCTCATATGAAGAAGGAATCAGGTCATGGCCAGGATTGAACCCAAGTATCCTGGATCATGAGCTAATCGTTATGTTCCCTAGACCACCATCTTTTATGAATTAAAACACTGTTTTTCCACTTTCGAGTATATTTTTCTCAACATGTTTCGAAGGCTTACCTCTTCATCATCGGGAAAACGAAGTTTATATCGTTCTCCCGATGATGAATGTATAAACTTTCGAAACATGTCGAGAAAAATAAACTCAAAAGTAGAAAAAAGTGTTTTAATTCATAAAAAAAATCGTCATTATGGAATTCCACAGCGTTAACGCCTTAAGTTTATCTAGAATTTTAATGATTTGAGTATATTCATCGCATTTTTTCTCTCAAAAGGTTGCATAAATACGGGTGCTACTAAAGTAATAAATGTTTACTACGGTTTTACACGTTGCTAGTCGATATTGTTTTATTTAATTTTCATCATAAAAAAATCAACTCACCGGTGATCAAAATAATGTCACTGTTATTTTTCATGATAAACAAATATTAGTTTACTGCAACATTCACGAAACAATCATTCCATTTTATAAGGGTGCTAATCCCTTGAAATGTGCGCTGCCTTCGCGGGTCAACCGATAAACAAGAACTGCAGAAATCGTCTTCCATCCACTATACATAAAGAGACTGTCCCCCGCTTTGCATATCTGGGTATATCAATGATATAATAACGCATGCACAGACTACGCTTTCACTTTTTCACAACTAACCTAAGGCGTCAATTTAATATTACCCATTGCCACAATGGGGTACATTCCAGATTTTATAATCAGTTTTAGAGAATACAGGTCCCTACACAATCGTGCAACACCTTTTAAATAGGTACCTACTTAATAAATAAAACGAATTTTAAACTTTTTTTGTAATTTTCTTCCTCATTCACCCGTATTTTGATATTTTATCTTTCTTTCTAATCCATGTAATTTAAATATTTTTTAATTGTTTATTAGGTTATCTTCAAAAACCTGCAAAAAGCACTCAACACGAAAACGAAATTATACGAATAAACCCAAAAAATGGCTTATTGTGTAAAATTTCTTGTAATTTTTTTAAGTTTTTCTTAATTGTTGATATTACAATCATCTAAACGAAATTAAAATAATAAGCGTACTCGCAAAATTATTGAGGTTCTGCCATATTATGATATCATTTAATTTGTATTATTAATCGTGTGATCCATCTCAAAGTAAAATTTGATATATATATTTTTTAAATTGTGTGTATATACCCCATTTAGGGTTTCTTGTTATGATTTCAATTTGACGGCTTGGTGGCAAATATTTGATTATCCCCCAGAGCGATGTGTGTACAATAAACTCATGTAACATCAGTTTGATAACGTTACCAGTCAACTCCAATCCTATTACATCTTTCGTGTAATAAACGACATTCTTTGTTTTACCACTGTTTCATAATTCACCTATTGTTAATACCTACCTAAGAAATACTTATTATTATATAATACACATTCGTTAGTTACCCACATCAATGTGTTGGATAATATTATGATACGCATGTCGCACTGTCATAACACCGTTCCGACAAATAAGAATTCATAACTCTTCCCGCCAATATTTGTTTGTGTTTAGCCGCATTTTAACGTTATTATACGCCTAACTTGTTTAGTGTGATATTCATGCTTTACTAATGAATCAACTAGCTTTTTTTTCTTTTGAATATAGTTATAAGAATTAACTATTGTAACTAACTAACTAACCATCACGCCGTCTCCCCGAAAGGGTAGGCTTTAACCGATGCGGCACTCCATCCTTCTCTTTTCGCCCCGCGAGAGATGCGGTGTGATGGGATTGCGAAAATCATCGCCACCAATAGGCATTTCCCGCGCACACTTTGATCGTCCAACGTCCACAAAATAAATCTAAAACAAATTATTTAAAATACAATGATATAAAATAAAATAACAAAATAAGAATAATTGAACACAATGTTATTTTAGATGGTGCACTTGTCGTCAACTGGACGATCCGGACACTTTTAACTATTGTATAATAAAATATCATTGAAAACATTATGGTTGTAGGTATCCCTATTTTCAATCAATGATTACATTTTGCAAATCGTCAACCGGTTTCTAACCTAATCGTATCTTCATCAGGGCTAATACATTTTAATAAAGAAAGATATTATAAAATATTAAATATCAAAAACGGGGTTATTTGATAAATATAATTAGTTTTTTTATACTTAAGCAGCCGATACCGTCCACTGCTAGACAGAGGCCTCCCTCATACTTCTCCACAATATTTCGTATGTCATTAGACTATCGTGTGGGGGTCTCCCTCTATTTCTTCTGTCCTCGCGAGGTCTTCACTTCACTACCCTCCTGGTCTATCTCTCGTCTATCAATCTGGCAACATGTCCCGCAAATGACCATTTGAGCTTAACCACCCTTTCTACGACATCCATACTCCCGACATTCTACGTGTTTCAGCATTTCTTGTCTGAGAGTCTTACATGTAGTATGACTATTTTATGTATGTTTCATTTGTACTACATGGAGTCTCCTTATGGTTGACTTGGTGAGGGTTAGCATTTCTGTTCCATTATCAGTATTAAAAGTACCTACGCATCGATAAATTTACTTTTTTTTTTTAAAGACTACCAAGGATTTAAATCAATGATATTAGAATTTATTTTAAAATCTTCAATGTGAGCAGAAAATAGCTCATTATTATGAAGAAGGAATCTGGTCGTGTCCAGGCTTGAACCCAAGTCCCCTGGATTAGGAACCAAGCGTTCTATCCCCTAGACCACCACCCGATTTCAATTAATAATGAAAAATGTCTATTTATGAAATGCGCAAAGAAAGGAACACGATATTTCATTTTAAATTTACAACAAGCGAAACTCTAATGGAAATACGAGAAAAAAGTTGAAAGTAAAACTTTTTAGTTAGTGCAAGATTTTTTTTATACGGGAAACTAAATTACCATCTCAGTTCACTGTAAACTGTTTACTGTATTTATTGGAAAGTGATAAGTATAATCTGATTATAAAATAATCTATTTGCCTGTATGCATTACATTACAAAAGTAATTTGAGTAAAAAAATATCAAATGCATAGGATAACGCTGTTTAAAACAGTAATAATTTCGAGAAGCTAATATACGTAAAAGGTTTTTTCAGCACGCACAAACATGAGTCACAAATTGAAATCCTGCAAACGCGCATACATTTTGTTTATTTTTTAGCGGTCAAAGATTTTTTTAACAAGCATAAAACCCCTGCTTTTACTCTGCGGTGCATTAGACCGTGTGTTATTAACGAGTGTGTTAGACGAGATCAATAAACATGAAGGTCGGGGAAAAAATATTAGAGTCCTATTTTTTTATGTTAGGTAACCCACGTATTAAATTGCATACACGGAGAAGGTCCAGCTGTCAGATTTCTGGGCCGAAGTTATTTGAGAGAGTTTCCTTTGACACGACGAAGAAGATAAAATATATTTTAAAAGTACCTACTTATTTTCTTAAATAGGTACTTCTGGACCCGTTACCGCTCCCATTGGGAGGCAGAATACATATTCTCTAACACTTTCTTTCCGCTAGTTCCGCGAATACTGTGGCCCCTCCTCACATTCTGGCGCGATTATAAATATTATTGCGAGGTGATCCGGGCCGGCGGCGCCCTCGGATGATTACCATTATTATATTAGGGTCCCGCCCCCGCCCCCGCCCCCGCCCTTGCGCATCAAACTTCACTTCAGCCAATGCCTCCCGATACGTAATAAAAGTGTCAAGATTGACAGCCTGTCGAGACTATTTCCGAGACATCCGAAAAGTTTTTTATTCTTACCCATCTTCCAAGAAGGTTCAAAGTAATATAAATATATAATAATGTATAGAGCAGTTTAAGTATGGCAGGTATTATCACAAAGCACAGGGTGCCCCGAAATTACCTTAATAATATTTTTTTAGGATCGCAATAAGAAAGATTTAAGATAAAAACCAGTTTTAACATATGCCTCAGAGACCTGGATACTTACTAAATGTGATGAAACGAAAATAAACAGGTTCGGAAGGAAAATCCTCTGTAGAATCCTCTGAATCATTAAGGATGGTCAAACATGAAAAAGGATATTCAACACGGAGCTCTACGATCACTTAGACGTCAGCATGGTCAAGTTTATTAAAATTAACAAATTACGCTGGCTAGGTCATTTGCATCTGGAGCCCCAAAAGAGTGTTGTTTAACAACCCAGTACGGCGAAGTGTCGGTAGGTCGAGACTGCGATGATGATGTCATGGCAGACTCTCAGGTCCTGGAGCAGCAAGACTAGGAGGTGGCGGGCAAAAACAGGATTGAATGGAAACGTTTCTTGGAAGAAGCTAAGACCCACCAAGGGTTTTAACACTGAAGATGGTGTAAAGAAAAATGGTGAAAATATCAAGTGCGTAAATGTCAAAGATACTGATAATCTTTCTTCAAAGTTGGGAGTGTTTGCACCATTTCTTACTCTGATTCTAAAATAGGTATTATATAGGTAATTCTGTCCCACCCTATACATATTTTATGTATTTATTGGTCTTTTGAATCTAAGAAGAAAGTATTTCACATGAAAATCTTGACGGATTATTTATTTTTTGTGTTACAATAACTTCATGTTAAAATAATATAAAACTCACGAATCTCACGAATGGATTTAAGTACATAGTTTATGCATTATAAATTTAATACATATTATTTCCAATAATATTATCAAATAAAAGCACCCAAATGTATGAAATGTTAATGTTAAATGTCGTTTTTCTTTTTGTTCTGGGTTGCAAAATCCTTTCATAATAAGTGATTTTTATTTCAATGAGTATTTAAAATTACGAAGTAACGGTTAAATAGTTTTCAGAGTATATAAGGGAAGAGGTTTTTATTTCTGAGTCTATTTTTATTAAAAGAAAAGGGTTAAATAATTTGTAATAATTCCATCACTTCCAGCAGCGAATAAAATCAAAGATATTGATATCATTTTTTTATTCAGTAACTTGAAACTTGTACCGTATTAACAATATACATTTTTTTTATAATTCTGAGTTACAATAATAATAATATTGGTAGATTATCTTATGAGTTAATAATAATACAAACAGGTTGTGCACTACACAATTTTATTGCATAATTTATCCAAAATGTGTACCACATTCATGTAACATTATGGACAGGCGTATATATGAAATTGGCAGCCAATAATCAATAAAATGATCACTCACTGGATAGTGGTATAAGTAAAGTTACGTGATCTAGGATCCAAAAATAAATAAATCAATAAATAACATGGAAAAAACGAATAAATAAATAACACACTACAAAATGTTAAAATTCTACCAATCTCAGAAATAGCACGCAAATAATATGGTTATATTCACTATAAATATACATTTTTTTGTTGTTGCATAGACATGGCAAATTATTGATTAATTTTCTATAAATGTGATGATTGTAGCATGCTTTAAATGTGATGGCACAAATTAGGGCCTGCCTTTATACATGTGCAGCTTATATATAAAAATAAATCCATGTTTGCAGCATGAGAATTTATGTACTTTAAATTTATTCATAAAGCTTAAATGGGGACTCGTTATACTCAAGCAGAGGGAAAATACGATGTAAGTGCAGTTCAATATACAGTGAACATATTTTATTTGTACCCCTTATCTCGCCAAAACTTAAATTAGGAAGTTGATTAATTGTTGCAAGAGTTATTGAATAATATGCATTCCACAATTACAGGCAGTTATTCTTATTATGAAACAGGGAAATAAAACATACATATTTTTATACTTCCTTGAATCTTTTGCAAAAGATTCAGCACGCAAGTATTGGAAAAATGTTAAATCCTTATAACATCACTTTGATGGAAAGAAAAACTTTAAACAATATAAATAAACGGTCTTGCGGTGCAGCAATCTTAGATATTTTCATCCCCGCACAGATACCCAGAATCCACTGATACACCACATTAATAAGCAGTACCAGGAAGATAAAATACAGAATTCGGCATAAATAATTACTTTCACCTCTGCCTAACTCTTATATTGATATTACGTGTAATATAATATAAACATAAATATTCATACAATTACACAGGTGTATTCTAATTTTTACCCATATGAGCAAGATACAACCGAAGCGTAATATAGAAAAGATTTAAGAATATTCAATGTATTTCAACAGTGCATAATTTGTGAATGTGCCTAAACTAGAAATACATCTATATATAACAGTTTATTGTCAAATGTAGTAATATTATTAACATGACAACATCTATAGTTAGGATTAACATTTTAACAAGAAAAAATTTTAATGCAACCATTTAAAAAAATATTAATTAAAAAAAAAACTCTAAATTATAACAGTAAACCCCGGATCCAAAACTACTTATTAACTGAACTGGCTGGTTACTACCACAGGCATAATGTAATATTTACCTTAGGACTACTCTGACAATACTACTATCACATAAATTGAGATTCAGAAACACTAAATAATTTACCTGCGTACGTATCAACACTCCTTCAAATAATGTAGTAAATAAGCTAGAGAAAAACGGCTATGAACAAAACCTAAATCAACATTCTATCAACTCAAATTATTATTATTTAAAAAGAGGGTTTACTGCACAAGTAACAATTAAAATTTATTTTAGTTAAAATAACAAATAAATTCACTAAGATGTGATGATATATTATACATTTGCAATATCAATAATAATTTTATTACAAGAGTCAAATGACAAAATTAATCTTTCGACAAACAATAATCTTAACTAACAAATAGAAATATATCTACATTAACCATAAACAACAAATTGACATATGTACTCTGAATGTATGAATTATCTAAATGTACAATACTGAATTTAAAATAGTATCATGTAACACATATATATATATATATAATGGGGTGACAGGCCAACCATAGAAGCTATCATCTGTCTCCCCCGAATAATTGTGGTAAACAAAATACACAGATCATCCAAGTTAATGAATTTAACTCAATAACATTGCTTCAAAATAGTTCAATAAATTCCAGGTTAGGTGTGTTCACCATGAAAAAAAGAAAACGGAAAAAATAACAAATCTGATATTAATTTATCTATTTTGCAGGCAAAACAATTATCATTTCTAGAAAATGTTTTTGATTGCCAAATCTTATCAATTTTGGACCACAGAATGAATACATACAGTTACACGTATATAATTTATTGCGGATAATAAACACCAGACATTGATTGTATCTCTGATGCAGAGTGATAATAAAAGTTAACAGTATTATCAGAAGGAATGTTACAGGAGTCTGGAATGAAAATAGATTATATGCATGTGTACATATCAACCTAAATGTACTAATTTAACAATTTTAAAACCAAATTGATTATTTGATGTTGATCACCATTTTGATTTAGATTTTAAATGTATTCCTCATAAGAAACATTTTTTTGATACACTAAAATATGAGTTGATATAAGAACTAAAATAAAATAAAGAAATAAAATAATAAATTTAACATAATAAATGGAAGAATAGTGTATATTAAGAAAAATATTATTAAATTTATCTAATGAAGAAACAAAATGGAAACTTCCAATGCTGATTTGAAAATCACGAATAGGTGATCAACCTCTTACACACAATAAAGATTTTATATGAAAGTCTTAATTTTCATTACAATTATGTGTAAATAAATAAATAAAACTCAATGCACTCATCAAAAATTGGTATATTTGTCCAATTTTTTGAAAAAAAACACTTATAAATCCAGAAAATGATATGAGCGCAATATTTTTAAAAAGAAGCATCGAATTTAAAAATAAATATTGTTTAAGCTTATGTGATATTATCTCAGTAACAAGAAACATATTACAACAGTTAAGTAGGGCTGATAAAATTTTATTACTTAGAGTAATCTCATCGTTAACTTACAACAAAATTAACAACGGACATACAGTCATAAGGCAACGGGCCTAAATGATTGACCGACACGAGAAGTGTTCCTCAAGGCAGAGCTCCCTTTCCACTAGTAGAAAATGGCCGAAGCAGATCGAGACCCCACTGTGAAGTCTTTGTACTGAGAAAATACGCAAATCTGAAAATAGAATACCGCACCAAAGTTAGATACGCTGCATACAATGGTGATAACAAACAGTTTACTAAAACAATCAATTTCCTCCGCAATCAAATATTTATATTAGAAAGCTAACTTACTAACCATCATGCCGTCTTCCGAAGGAGTAGGCAGAAAGAATTGACCACCGCACTGTTTTTTCCTAAAATATTTCTTTCATTTCCTCAACATTCATACATTGTATCATGCACCCACGTCAATTTCTCGAACTCCTCACATGGCCGACATTTAATATTTGATTGATTTGATCGTGTCACGTTTTCCTTAGTCTTCCTCTTTATCTAGTTCTGTTTATGTCATACTTTCTTTACCATACTTTCTTCATTCATTCTTTCCATGTGTCCAAACCATCTTAATGATCCTTTCATTATTTTGTTAATAACACTTAATAATAGTTATCAAATAAATTTGAAATATTTATAAAAGTTGTGATATTTTAGAAAAAAGTTGCCAAATACCAACTCTTAATATAGGAATTACAGTAATTGATAAGAGTGAAAATGTCCGTTCTCTAGAAGTTTTATTATATTTTATGGGAATGATATTTTTTGCCTTCCTTAAGTCATTATCAACTGACATTTGATAATGCCTTAGCAAGGCAAAACATGTCATTACCATAAAATATAATAAAACTTCTAGAAAACAAACGTTTTTATCCGTATCAATTAGTTAATATGGAGTTTTACATCATTGTTCAAGAAACAATTAACACATATAGTGTTTCTGATGTAATAGTGTCTGAGGCATTAACTGTGAATTTTGATAACCAAAATGACATGTTTCGAAGGTAGCATACATTCATTATTGAGAAAACAAAATAAGGTTTATATTAGAATGAAAGTAGGATAAATACATTAGAAAAGAGATATATGATAGAATACCGAACGACGAAATAAGGCAGAAATGTAAGGCAGATGATTGCATCATAAGTAAAATTAAAAAAGGATCCCTCAGATGGTTTGGACATATGGAACGAATAAATGGGAGAAGAATGATTGAAATGTTGTATACAATCAGTGTAAGTGAAAAGAGAAGTTGTGGAAGACCAAGGAAAGCATGGCATGACCAAATTAATCAAATACTGAAAGGCGGCCACATTCGAAGACGGAAAAATTGATGAACGTGCATGTTACGATGTATGAATGTGGAGGAAGCTAGAGAGGTATGTCAAGACAGAACGATATGGCGGTCCATCCTCTCTGCCTACCCCTCCGGAGAAACAGCGTGTTGGTAAGTTAGTTAGTCAAAATGACATGTTTCAAAGGTAGCATACATTCATTATTGAGAGAACAATATAAGTTTTATATTGTTCTCCCAATGCTGAAGGTATACAAAAATTCTCAAATGGAAATAAAGTGCTCAATTTAAACATGAAAATGTTTTATTACAAACTGTTTGGGTACCGGTCCCTACAAATATATTGATCATATCCCTGAAGAGGCTCAATTAAAGATTGTAAGAATAGAAAAATATATGGCACCTAAGTTATCCTACATAAATCATTTATTTAATGTTTTTGATTTTTTTTTCTTTTCTATGACAATGTGGTCTTTATATGAATGGATAGGAATTACCTTATCTTTAAGTTGTTGACACATCTGTAGAGCGGCTGTGAGAAGCCACAGGACTTCATTAAGCCATGGGACAGCACAGTCCGCCTGGCATGAGTCGTAACCCATGGTGCCTTGCACCGAGCTTAGCTGATATGCGGCGAACACCAATTTGTGGGATTGTATATAAAATGATATTGCAAGATCTTCAGGCAAATTTGGAGACAAAGATTTCTGTAAAAAAACAAGTAAACTATAAAATATGCATTACATTAATTATTCTTCTTTCCGTGTCCTGTCAGGTCTCCCCAACGTTGACTATCACCCTTGAGTAGGCCTCCCTGTCCTGGGCAGCTCGGAACAGCTCCCCCACATTAATTATAACTTATTTAAACATATTCATTTTTACAACATGAGTACATTCATGTAAATATTAACTAATATAATAAAACATTAAATAATGTTTTTTCGTTTTTTATATACATACTTAAGGTGTTAGTTTAACACTGTGGAATTCCGCAATTGTTTATGAATTAAAACATTGTTTTTACACTTTTTATAGAAAAGTTGAAAAAACAGTGAAAAACACATTCATAAAGAAATTGTGAAATTATATTGGTATTTTTAAAGATTTCAAAACATTTTTGGAAAGCGGGTGTGTCCATAAATGTTCATAGGCTTATGAACTCAGTTAGCAATGTTGTGTTGAATTAAGAGCTCCGAATAATGAAATTAAGAGGAAAAAAATCAACTTACCATGTTCCGACTCTTCATTAGCTCATCAATAGTTTTTTTCTTTGGTAATACAAGAGCAGATCGAGCCCTCTGCAGAGCTCCCAGCAAACAGCTTACAATGTGTAGAACTTCATCTGCAGATCTGTATGAGTGTAAAAATATGACTGTAATTAACAAAAAAGTTAAGGAATAAAAAATCTGATTAAAATGTGATGAAGATCGCTGTGCCTTATTCGCTCTTTGCTGTAATTTTTAACTACTAACCATCACATTAATTCTCAGGAGCAGCAGGCAGAGATAACAAACCACCACACCGTTATTTCTGGTCATACAATTGGGTGCATGTGACATATTGAGATTTTTCTATCTTTTATAATATTTTAATCTAGTTATGCACTCTTGCCTTTTGAATTGTCATATTTTACTTTTAATGGTATGTGCATTTTATTTTGTGATAGCTGAATATATTGAAGATGAAACCAGTTTTGTGGTTTCAAATATTTTAAAAAAATTAAAAACTGATTAAGACAGTGTGGGCATGGTAACTTTGGTCAATATCAGTATAAATAACTTTGATGTATATTAAGCAAACCTTTCAATATGTCCGTATAGCGTTGAAATAATTAAAAAGTACTTATCATTACATGAACCTATTTCCTAATCCGTAACTTTTACTTGTTAATCTTCATTATTATAAGAGCTATTGACTGTTTCATAATTAATGAAAATAAAGTAATTATAAACCCTTACTCAAAATAAAATATTTGCTAGCTGTTGTCCTTAAAATGATAAGTATGATAAATGTGTGTGGATTGTCACAGTTCATATTAGATTGTTATATTTTCAGGGACTTTGGATATGTCCATGTATCGTGGTATTCTCTCCGTTCAACATTTTGGGAATCGTTGCAAACTACACAACCCTGAATGATTAGTGTATTTTGCCAGAAAAGATTTATCTCATGAGCTTTGAGAAATGTAATAGTTCACCTAAAGATATAATGTTTGTCCACATTGTCAATGTGTCCAATGGCCTGCTGCAAGTGGTTGGCAGCATCCTGGATCTGTTGCAGCTTCCACGGACTGTCCTGCTGGATGGATGTGCGGCACACTGTATGCATTTGCCTCATTACCTTGAAATTTATATCCTGCAAATAAAGTACAATAATTTGAGAATTGTTCAAAGAGCTATGGAAATAGCAATGTTGGGGATCAGTATAATAGACAGGGTGAGAAACACCACTATTGAGCCAGAATAGGAGTATCGGACATCATCAGAAGAATGGCAGCGCTTAAATGGCACGGGGCAGGCCATGTCGCTCATACCTATGATGATAGATTGACAAAACGCTTCCATGGTTGGCATCCTAGAACTGTGACTAAAAACCCAGGACATCTCCAACTTCAATGGAGGGCTAGCATTAAGGGGACCGCCGTTACTACATGGATGCGTGTTGCCCAGGATCGATAGACATGGAAGCAGATGGAGGAGGCCTCGTCCAGGATTGAACAGATACAGACTGATAATGATGACGATGTTGATAATAATCATACTGTGATTAAACGCAGGCTAGGCTTCACGCTATCATATACACACTTTTCTATTAGAGATTTTTTCATATGTTTTTCCTCAATTAAATTTTTTTTTTTATAAATGTTTTCTCTGTGCCATAATATAATGTAAATATAAACAATATGTACAACTAAACAAATAATTATGAAAGATTTAAACAGAGAATAAAAAATTCATCACTTATGTTAGTTATCTTATATAGAAATAATGTCAATGTATTCATAATATATAAAACAAACACAATTCTTGCACATGCTACTAAAACATGCCAGGGAATTTTTTTTATATTTTATGTCTCCATATATTTCTTATCAACTTCCATATAAAAATACTCGATATAAAAAACATCCGTTGTACTCATAAAATTTCAATAAACACTCATTGTAAATATTATCATAATAGAAATGTGTATGTATTACTCAAAATGAAATAACTTCAGTATTCCTGCCTGCGAGTTGTATAGAAATACAAACACAATTTTTAGACATACCGTTTCATGTAATTATCTAAAATATCCATCAAACCTGAAGGGTGTTCTTAGAACCTATCAACGGCAATACTATAAAACTCATTAATAACATAACCATCAATCTAAATCAATGATACCATTATCTCCAAATTATATTATAACAATCTAGATAAAATGTCAATCAAAAACAGTTTACCAAATACAAATTCCCGCAAAAAAAATTGCATGTACATGTTCACTAAAATACTCTGAAGGTCGCGTAAGAAGCGGTAAAGATAAAACCATATCCCTAAATAATATCACGAAGCATGTGGTGTAACTATTCTGATACCTTTGTACAAAACAAATATTGTTCCAATCTGATAATGTTCTCTATTTAATATATTGCACATATCACAACCATCACTTCAAAATCCTTGTCAGAAGGGGAGTAAAAAAACATTTAATTAGTAAAATACAGTAACGTTAGACTTACGGCGTGCGTGATACTATCTCCGGTAAGAGTCAAAATACATTTCAACTGTTCTGGTGGAGAATTTAAAATAAATTTATCTTGCTTTTGGCCTTCGTTACCATACAACGGGACAGGAAAGCGATGTGCACATTCCTGAAATTAAATCACAAATATAATAACACTCAATTAATTTTTTTAGTGAAGAATCAATAATCCACTTAACCTTCCCTAACCAATGTTGTGTGCCTAGTACATTGCTTTTAATAACTTTATTACTTTGTTATACTTTTGGCATCCAATAAAATAATTAATAATTACATAATAAATTCCTATTGGCAACATAATAAGTATTATATCAATATTTGTGAGTCCAAGAGAGACAAAATATTAGTTTTATTTTTGTTCCCTAGACACTTGTCATGAGCAGAGCTCTCGCTTAATGTTGTAATTGTTGAACGTTTACCGATTTTTTCATGATTTTAGCAATTAGATTTAAAATATGATCACTTTTGAATTCAATTATTGTTGATTGAAACAATACCACAAGAATATTTATTTTTAAATTTCATACTCTTATTTTAAAATGTGTGAGAATTACACAGTACCATTATACACGGCATTTTAAATTGTTTATACACGGAACTAAATTATACTAATAAAATATCAAATTATAATTTAAATCACACATTACTAAAATAAAAATTGTAACTTTCAAGTAAGAACACATTGAATAATTCTAATGTAATACATATTTGGGTTTTTAATCTTACCCAGCAAAAAAATCATGTATGTATATTTAATTTTATTTGGATTCAAAGTATAGTAAATAAATATCAATAATCTAAATAAAATATGTATTATTGATTAAATATTGAGTGCATTATTAAATGGGGGCTACAAGCTGAAATAGACTAAGGCACAGGCTCACCTAAAGAAAGAGTTGTATTTCTTATAATTGGTAATGACTTTTTAGTAATAAAATTGGTGTATTACTTTGTCATGGATGCTTTATGATGTGTTTTGTTTTATGTATAATATATAAACAAATTAATGAAATTAAATTAAAGATTACAGATACTCAATAGTAGCACTGATAAAATTCTGGTTGAGTTTCAAAGGACTTATGCAAAAATGATTTATTTACCACTAATATAGAATGCAACTGATGTAGTATTGCATGGACTTCTTCGTGGAGTACCCACTCAAACTCCATTTGCTAAAACAAATAATATAATTAGAAAAATTAAAATTGATACATAATGTTAGAATTGAAGCTAAATTTAAATATTATTATGTATTCAAACATTTCAAATGTTTAGTCGGGCATACTTTATTAGGTATCACAATAGTTTAAAACAATCCATAAACGCAATTAGAATAAACTTACATCACCGTACGCAAATTAAACCAAATATTCTGTTATTGTACAAATTTGCATAACTACCTATTACCATTCACAGCAATGATCTCAGTACATGCTTATATCTACAAGAAGACAATGTGAAATAGAAGGTCAAAACCGTAATACTATCACGAATTAGTTCAATCATTATTTTCTTTCAAATATTAAGTTAAACTATAATTCGCGATCAAAACTATTCATAAAATATCACGTAATTACACAATGTTAATGCACAAAAACAGTGGTTAATTAAATCAATAACCTTAAAATTAATGTCATTAAAGAAGTAAAGAAATAACACATTATAAATACGTGAAAAATTCCTGTGCTCATTAATATGAAATATATTGTATTCTCATTTAAATATCACGATAAACATACCAAATTCATCGCTTCCTCCTTTTCGCAGTCAGCCATTTTCAGAATTTTCACAATATAAATTTGACATTCGCTCCAGCGCAGGGATGCCAATGGAATGATTATTATGATTTTTGCTTGTGATATGTTGTGGCTGAACTGATGCATACAACTATAAACCTTAATTACAAGGTTCGTAACTTCTATTTCGTATGCATATTTTGACCAAAAATTTACTCCAATTTTCCCGAAAAAGTAGTTTGACCTTGGATAAGCAATGTGTAACAAGT